>JAEIFK010000417.1:132500-143518 GCA_018901825.1 Drosophila funebris | reverse complement strand
AGGTTTCGCATGTCGCTTACTGACCGGCTTGTCTATCGTTTTAGCGCTTCTTCTTGTGTGCTTCACAACTGTCCAGTTCTCAGACTTTTGAGGGGCTGCATTCTGGGTAGCTGCATTGCATACTTCCTTTGGAGGCGGTACCTGGTGTCTGGGTCTCTTCGATGGAGTTTTGCGTGGCTCCGGCAGTGACTCTCTGTGCCTTTTCGGCGTGTTTATGGCTCCATGTGCGTTTCCCGCGTTCATGCCGTGCCGCTGCGCTAGTGATGGCGTAGTTTGTACATCAGTTGACACAACGACTGGCGTGCACAGGCTGCATAAAAGCTTCTGGAAATCAATTAGCCTCGCTAGCTCATCTCTCATGAGCGTGTTTATATGGCGTTGACTGCCAAAGAGTGTCGACAGACTCTCCAGAGTAAGTCCCATAGACTCAAGTGTACCCTTAAAGTTCGCATTTTTTTGCTTCACACGGGAATCATCAGGCCTGACCTGGCTTGGCTGCTTCGGCTCCGACCCTGGTGGAGGTGGCGTGCGCTGCACCAAAGGGCGTCTTCGAAAAGGTTGCGACGAATCGTCCATCACAAAGCTGGTAGCCGTAGCGCAGTCCCTCGGTGGCCACAGGTTTCCCTAGGCTTTTGACCGTTGGGGGTTATACCGCCCCTTTCTCGGTCTCCAGAGCCCCTTAGTGTGAGCACCGCCTCAGCGGAAGGGGTTGGAAAGCGGTCGGTTCCGTGACCTTTATCTCTTTGTCTGCACTACGGACCAGGATGTGATCAGGTCGACCTTGGGGTATGCTATGGTCCAGTAGTACAGTAGCACCTGAAGGTATGCAACAATCTTTTTGCACTGCTTGCCGTGACGACACTTGTAGGCCAGCAATGAGCAACAAAGCTTTTGCACTACTTGCCGCGCTGCCACTCGTAAGCTGCCAATCAGCTGATTGAGCCTCCACACAACTCTGCTCAGGCAAGTCGCTTTGCAGCACTAGAATCAGCTGATAGATTGCACCAAGTCGCAAGTCACTGTAAGCTGCTAGAAACGGCGGGAAATTGTTGGCCTACCTGAGTGAGCAAAACACTCAAAAGGCGGTTTCCTCCCCCTCCCTCGGCCCACGTTCCGGCCCAAGGCGCAGCTGTCTCGACGGACTCGGATTCCACGATTCCACGATACGGGACAGAACCTATGGCGACTCTGTCGAGTAAGTACTCCTACACGCAGACAGAAGTCCACTAACGTTTCTCGAATAAATTGTAGGGAGACTGTGCAAAAATCACCACACAACGGGACGATATCAAAAAACGCGTCCGCTTCCCTTCGATACTCGATCGTGTGTATGTGTATGTGTATGTGTATGTGTATGTGTATGTGTATGTGTATGTGTATGTGTATGTGTATGTGTATGTGTATGTGTATGTGTATGTGTATGTGTGTATGTGTATGTGTATGTGTATGTGTATGTGTATGTGTATGTGTATGTGTATGTGTATGTGTATGTGTATGTGTATGTGTATGTGTATGTGTATGTGTATGTGTATGTGTATGTGTATGTGTATGTGTATGTGTATGTGTATGTGTATGTGTATGTGTATGTGTATGTGTATGTGTATGTGTATGTGTATGTGTATGTGTATGTGTATGTGTATGTGTATGTGTATGTGTATGTGTATGTGTATGTGTATGTGTATGTGTATGTGTATGTGTATGTGTATGTGTATGTGTATGTGTATGTGTATGTGTATGTGTATGTGTATGTGTATATGTATTTGTATATGTATATGTATATGTATATGTATATGTATATGTATATGTATATGTATATGTATATATATATATGTATATGTATATGTATATGTATATGTATATGTATATGTATATGTATATGTATATGTATATGTATATGTATATGTATATGTATATGTATATGTATATGTATATGTATATGTATATGTATATATGTGTATGTGTATATGTATGTGTATGTGAATGTGTATATGTATGTGTATGTGTATGTGTATGTTTTTATACCCTGTACAGGGATATATTAACTTTGTGAACAAACTTTTTGTAACAGGCAGAAGGAGATATCTCCGACCCTATAAAGTATATATATTCTTTATCAGTATCTATAGCCGAGTCGATTGAGCCATGTCCGTCTGTCTGTCCGTCTGTCTGTATGAACGCGTCGATCTCAGCAACTATAAGAGCTAGAGACACCAAATTTGACATGAAGGTTCCTGTATACCCTCTCTTCTAACTTAACAGGTGCGTTAAGAATGATATGTAGAAGGAACGCTGAAAGTTTCATCAAGATCGGTTTGTAAATAAGACAGATAATCAGCAATAAAAATTATTTTTCCACGGAATCGTAGAGCAGCAGGCAGCACATGTGTGCGAGCGAGACAGCGAACGACTGTGACACATGCGTCTGCTTACCATGTGTGCATATTTGTGCGAGCGAGATAGGGAACTACTGCGACACAGGCATTAGTAAATTAAGTGTCGTAACACTCAGCTTTTGATTGAATATGTATAAATATGTGAAAGTTAGCTGCTATAAGCAAGCAAAGAATTCATATTCAAAATGAGAGTTTCAAAGGGGTTTTCTTTAAACACCTGTTATGTTCTTACTTTTATTTTAACCAAAGTATCTATTATAGAAATACTCTTAATATAGAAGCCTGTACAGGGTATTATACTGTCGAATGCGGTCGACTGTAGCCTTTTCGACTGGTTTTTTTTTTTTTTTTTTTTTTTTAATTCAGTTTATTTTCCTTAACCTTTTCCTATCAAATAGCATAACAAAACACCTACTTAGTAAATTAATATAGTATATAATACATAAGCATACACTTAACTAACTCAGGTGGTAGTGCTTTGGTGGGAGAGAAAGAATAGCCAGCCCCTGCGGGACTAACGCTAATCAATGCATCGCAGGGACAGTGGCTACTCCTACTCCAAACTTCGCCGGGTCCTTTCTACTCTTCGCAGCGCAAGCATTGCATAGGCTGCGAAGCTACAGGCTGCATCCCAAACACGTTTTGATGTACACATCAGGTATGTGATGTTCTCCGCCGTAATAGTTTGCCCGGCCGCATTTGCAAGACCTTGCCTCTGCTCCGCAAACCGTCCACATTGCACAATAATGTGTTCAGCATCCTCGACAGTGCTGCCGCCACACCATGTGCAGAGGGGAGACGGTTCGTGGCCGAACCTGTGGAGGTACTGCCTGAAGCAGCCGTGCCCGCTCAGAAGCTGTGTTATGTGGAAATTGACACATCCGTGGCTCCTTCCAACCCAGCGTCTTATAACAGGTATAAGACGATAGGTCCAGCGTCCCTTAGTAGCTGACTCCCAACGAGCTTGCCAGGTTGCCAGGCTCGCCTCTCTGGCCTCAAGGCGCGCCCTCCTTCTTGGTAGACCGGATCTGGTGGCTGCATCAACGGCTTTTTCCTCAGCGGCTCTCAGGTCGATCGGAATCATGCCCGCAATGACCAGGGCGGCTTCATCCGACACCGTTCGGAATGCACTGCATACCCGTATCGCACAGAGGCGATAGGTTGACTGTAGCGGTCTGGCGTAGCTCCTCACTTTCATAGCATCCGCCCAGATGGGCGCTGCATATAGCATGACTGAGCATACGACGCTCATCAGCAGCATCCTTCTCTCCTGCTTGGGTCCGCGCGTGTTCAGCATTATGCGGGTTAGCGCGCCGCACGAGCGGGCGGCCTTTACCTGTACCGCTGCCAGGTGCTCTCGGTAACTAAGCCGTGTATCGATGGTAACACCTAGGTACCGAATCGCCCGACTGGAGGTTACAACGCTGTCACCTATCCTGATGCGCGCCGTCTCGACCGTCTTTCGGCTGCTGACGAGCACCGCCTCCGTTTTATGGGTTACCAACTCGAGCCCAACTGAGCGGAGCCACTGCATCAGCATCGTAGCTGCCGCGCTGCAAATGCGTTCAGCCTCGCAGAGGTGCTTGGCAACAACCACAAGTGCCACGTCGTCCGCGTATCCTATGGTTTGGCAACCTTCAGGGAGCGCCAGCCGTAGGATTCCGTCGTACATCACGTTCCATAAGAGGGGCCCCAATACTGAGCCTTGGGGCACACCAGCCGTGATGTTATGCGTCACGGTACCCTCCGAGGTGGAATAACGCAATTGCCTGCTCCAAAATAATCCTTCACCAGGGCGTAGAGATACGACGGGATCCCAAAAGCTTGAAGCGCATCAAGGATGCTCACCCAGTCGGCCGTGTTAAACGCATTCTTTACGTCGAGAGTAGCAATGAGACAGTATTGCTTCGCGCCACCTTTCCATCTAGCGCCTTCCGTTGCCTTTGAGGCGATCTCTGTCACCTTTCGAATGGCGTCCGTGGTGGACACTGACTTTCTGAAGCCAAACTGGTGAGGCGAGAGTCCACCGTTGCTGCTGATTGCTAAATCCAGCCTATTGCATACGAGACGCTCAAGCACCTTACCCAAGGCGTCGATCAGGCAGATCGGTCGGTACGCTGAGGCATCGTCAGATGGCTTGCCAGGCTTTGGTATCAAAACCAGCTTCTGGATCTTCCATCTATCCGGAAAGGAGCCTTCTCGGAGACATTGCGTGAATGCTTCCGCAAAGATTTCTGGCCTCAGCGATATTGCCAATTTGACGGCACTGTTCGGTATCGCATCCGGGCCAGGAGCTTTGCCAGGCTTCATTCTCTGGGCCACCGAGATGACTTCGCCCACCGTGACTGCCTGAACTTCAAACGGCGCAATTGGGTAGCGATCGCGCAGCACACCTTCTCTGGTCGCAAGACCAAACTCTCGATGAGGGAACAGTTTTTCCACAATCTCCTTAAGGCGCGTGGGGTCGTCTGGGGTATCTTGCCTGTTTGCATAGATACGTTTGACTACTGTCTTGTATGCCTTACCCCAAGGGTCATGTTCAGCGGAGTCACAGAGTTGAAGGAAACACTCACGCTTACTGGCACGGATTGCGGTTTTTAAAGCCCTCCTTGCTTCCCTGAGCTGGTTTTGCAGAATTTCCAAGTTTTCATTGTGCCTTCTCCTTGCGCGTTGGTACTGCCGTCTTGCAGCCAGGCATTTCCTACGCCATTCGGCAATCCCCTCGTTCCACCAGTACGTTGGGCTGTGGTGTTTTCTGTATCGTTTACTAGCTACCATACTAGCATCGCATGCCCGTTTAAGCTGTAGTGCCAATTGGTCTGCCCTGTTCCTTGCCGATCCTGAGACCGCCAGCTAGCTCATGCAATTCGCAAATATTGCGCATTTAATGAGCTCTCTTTGTACACCAAACCGCTGGCCTCATGGTTCCGCGCTCGTCTGCTTGGTGCTCCAATAGTGAACAGGATGGGCTCGTGGTCACTCCCAGTGTAATGGTCTCCAATATGCCATTCTGCGGAATTAAACAGGCAGCTGCTGACGAAAGTAAGATCAATGACCGACCCTACTCCGCCACGACTGAATGTATGACGACAGCCTCGGTTTAGAAGGGCTAAATCCAAAGTCGCGAATGCTTCCAGCAGACACCGGCCTCTAGCATTGGTTAGCGTGCTACCCCACTCCAGAGCCCATGCGTTGAAGTCTCCAGCTATGATGACCGGAGTATGGCCGCGGGCGTCAGTCGCAATCTCATCCAGTGCACTGCTGAAGTCTTCGTAGCTCAGACTCGGCGGGAGGTAGCAGCTGTACAACCAGTAATCTCCCAGTCTTGCTCGTACGTGGTGATTTCCACTCGAAGGTGACGAGAGCTGCAAAGAGCTTGCCCCACAGTTCCAGATCGCCGCCTTGCCAGAGATGCTCCAGCACCACCTTGAACTGGACTTGCGCCTGTATGGCTCGCTTATTATGGCCACGTCTACGCCCAGTTCCTGCACTGAATGTGTGAGAAGGTCATGGGCTGCCTCACAATGATTTAAATTTTGCTGCAGAAAAATAATCATGTGTATTGTGGTCTGCTCCTCCTTTCTTTGCTGCGACAGGGCAGCGCTGGCTTCCGGCTACGTGGCTTGCCGTCATTCCATTTGCTGTGCAAAGGAAGCATTTAGCCACGTTGATGCATTCGCGAGCCTTATGGCCACTATCGCCGCACTTGAGGCACCAGCCGCTCCTGTCTATTGGAGACTTGCACCTAGTAGCAATATGACCCATCTCGAGACACTTGAAGCACCTAGTTGGCACATTCCTTGGCAGAATCCTACACACCGACCACGCAATCTTCAGTTTACGTGCTTGAAGAACTTTGTCCGCCGTGGCTAGTGGCAGGCTGATTATCGCGGTCTGTGTTCCGCCGAAAGCCGGGCGTAGTCTTTTTATTGACTTCGCTCCCAGTTCCACGTTAAGTTGTGACTTGAACGCCAACGTGAGGTCCTCTGATGTGGTCATCTCATCCAGGTCTCTCACTTCAATTGACACCTCTTGAGTCAAAGCGCGCGTTTCCAGGCTGCCACCAAGAGCTTGGCCAATGTCCTCTCTCAGCTGGCCCAAGTTTTCAGCCATTGGCATTTTCAGCTCCAGGAGCAAATCTCCTTTTGCCGTTCGTCTCACTTTGTGGACCTTCTCTCCAACGGACTGCAGTTTTTCATCTTGACTGCGTGTAACCATCCTCAGAATATCGCTATATGATACGTCACTGTTGGCCTCTATCAGTATAGCGTCTGGGCGAGGTTTCGCATGTCGCTTACTGACCGGCTTGTCTATCGTTTTAGCGCTCCTTCTTGTGTGCTTCACAACTGTCCAGTTCTCAGACTTTTGAGGGGCTGCATTCTGGGTAGCTGCATTGCATACTTCCTTTGGAGGCGGTACCTGGTGTCTGGGTCTCTTCGATGGAGTTTTGCGTGGCTCCGGCAGTGACTCTCTGTGCCTTTTCGGCGTGTTTATGGCTCCATGTGCGTTTCCCGCATTCATGCCGTGCCGCTGCTCTAGTGATGGCGTAGTTTGTACATCAGTTGACACAACGGCTGGCGTGCACAGGCTGCATAAAAGCTTCTGGAGATCAATTAGCCTCGCTAGCTCGTCTCTCATGAGCGTGTTTATATGGCGTTGACTGCCAAAGAGTGTCGACAGACTCTCCAGAGTAAGTCCCATAGACTCAAGTGTACCCTTAAAGTTCGCATTTTTTTGCTTCACACGGGAATCATCAGGCCTGACCTGGCTTGGCTGCTTCGGCTCCGACCCTGGTGGAGGTGGCGTGCGCTGCACCAAAGGGCGTCTTCGAAAAGGTTGCGACGAATCGTCCATCACAAAGCTGGTAGCCGTAGCGCAGTCCCTCGGTGGCCACAGGTTTCCCTAGGCTTTTGACCGTTGGGGGTTATACCGCCCCTTTCTCGGTCTCCAGAGCCCCTTAGTGTGAGCACCGCCTCAGCGGAAGGGGTTGGAAAGCGGTCGGTTCCGTGACCTTTATCTCTTTGTCTGCACTACGGACCAGGATGTGATCAGGTCGACCTTGGGGTATGCTATGGTCCAGTAGCACAGTAGCACCTGAAGGTATGCAACAAACTTTTTGCACTGCTTGCCGTGACGACACTTGTAGGCCAGCAATGAGCAACAAAGCTTTTGCACTGCTTGCCGCGCTGCCACTCGTAAGCTGCCAATCAGCTGATTGAGCCTCCACACAACTCTGCTCAGGCAAGTCGCTTTGCAGCACTAGAATCAGCTGATAGATTGCACCAAGTCGCAAGTCACTGTAAGCTGCTAGAAACGGCGGGAAATTGTTGGCCTACCTGAGTGAGCAAAACACTCAAAAGGCGGTTTCCTCCCCTCCCTCGGCCCACGCTCCGGCCCAAGGCGCAGCTGTCTCGACGGACTCGGATTCCACGGTTCCACGATACGGGACAGAACCTATGGCGACTCTGTCGAGTAAGTACTCCTACACGCAGACAGAAGTCCACTAACGTTTCTCGAATAAATTGTAGGGAGACGGTGCAAAAATCACCACACAACGGGACGATATCAAAAACGCGTCCGCTTCCCTCAAAAAAAAAATTTTTTTTTTTTTTTTTTTTTTTTTTTTTTTTTTTTTTTTTTTTTTTTTTTTTTTTTTTTTTTTTTTTTTTTTTTTTTTTTTTTTTTTTTTTTTTTTTTTTTTTTTTTTTTTTTTTTTTTTTTTTTTTTTTTTTTTTTTTTTTTTTTTTTTTTTTTTTTTTTTTTTTTTTTTTTTTTTTTTTTTTTTTTTTTTTTTTTTTTTTTTTTTTTTTTTTTTTTTAATTCAGTTTATATTTTCTTTTTTTTTTTTTTTTTTTTTTTTTTTTTTTTTTTTTTTTTTTTTTTTTTTTTTTTTTTTTTTTTTTTTTTTTTTTTTTTTTTTTTTTTTTTTTTTTTTTTTTTTTTTTTTTTTTTTTTTTTTTTTTTTATTTCAGTTTTTTTTCCTTAACCATTAAAATTTTACCTATCAACTAGCATAACAAAACACCTACCAAGTAAATTAATATAGAATATAGTTTATAAACATAGACTTAACCAAATTAGCTGGTAGTGCTTTGGTGGGGAGAAGGAATAGCCAGCCCCTGCGGGACTAACGCTAATCAATGCATCGCAGGGACAATGGCTACGCCTACTCCAATATTCTCCGGGACCTCTCTACTCTTCGCAGCTCAAGCATTGCATAAGCTGCGAAGCTGCAGGCTGCATCCCAAGCTCGATTTGATGTACACATCAGGAGTGCGAAATTCTCCGCCGTGATAGCCTGCCCGGCCGCATTTGCAAGGCCTAGCCTCTGTTCGGCAAACCGTCCACATTGCGAAATAATGTGTTCAGCATCCTCGACAGTACTGCCGCCACACCAGGTGCAGAAAGGAGACGGTTCATGGCCGAACCTGTGCAGGTACTGCCTGAAGCAGCCGTGCCTGCTTAAAAGCTGCGTTACGTGGAAATTCACACTTCCGTGGCTCCTTCCAACCCAGCGCCTTATGTCTGGTATAAGACGGTGGGTCCAGCGTCCCTTAGTAGATGTATCCCATCTAGCTTACCAGGTTGCGAGGCTCGCTTCTCTGGCCACAAGGCGCGCCCTCCTTCTTGATTGTCCGGATCTGGTGGCAGCATCAACGGCTTTTTCCTCAGCGGCTCTCAGGTCGATCGGAATCATGCCCGCAATGACCAGGGCGGCTTCATCCGACACCGTTCGGAATGCACTGCATACCCGTATCGCACAGAGGCGATATGTTGACTGTAGCGGTCTGGCGTAGCTCCTCACTTTCATAGCATCCACCCAGATGGGCGCTGCATATAGCATGACTGAGCATACGACGCTCATCAGCAGTATCCTTCTCTCCTGCTTGGGTCCGCGCGTATTCAGCATTATGCGGGTTAGCGCGCCGCACGAGCGGGCCGCCTTTACCTGCACCGCTGCCAGGTGCTCTCGGTAACTAAGCCGTGTATCGATGGTAACACCTAGGTACCGAATCGCCCGACTGGAGGTTACAATGCTGTCACCAATCCTGATGCGCGCCGTCTCTACCGTCTTCCGGCTGCTGACGAGCACCGCCTCCGTTTTATGGGTTGCCAACTCGAGCCCAACTGAGCGGAGCCACTGCATCACCATCGTAGCTGCCGCGCTGCAAATGCGTTCAGCCTCGCAGAGGTGCTTGGCAACAACCACAAGTGCCACGTCGTCCGCGTATCCTATGGTTTGGCAACCTTCAGGGAGCGCCAGCCGTAGGATTCCGTCGTACATCACGTTCCATAAGAGGGGCCCCAGTACTGAGCCTTGGGGCACACCAGCCGTGATGTTATGCGTCGCAGTGCCCTCCGAGGTGGAATAACGCAATTGCCTGCTGCCAAAATAATCCTTCACCAGGGCGTAGAGATACGACGGGATCCCAAAAGCTTGAAGCGCATCAAGGATGCTCACCCAGTCGGCCGTGTTAAACGCATTTCTTACGTCAAGAGTAGCAATGAGGCAATATTGCTTAGCGCCACCTTTCCATCTGGCGCCCTCCTTTGCCTTTGAGGCGATCTCCGTCACCTTTCGAATGGCGTCAGTGGTGGAAAGTGACCGTCTGAAGCCAAACTGGTGAGGCGAAAGTCCACCGTTGCTGCTGATCGCTGAATGCAGTCTGTTACAAACGAGACGCACCTTACCCAAGGCGTCGATCAGGCAGATCGGTTGGTACGCTGAGGTATCGTCAGAGTGGCTTGCCAGGCTTTGGTATCAAAACCAGCTTCTGGATCTTCCATCTATCCGGAAAGGAGCCTTCTCGGAGACATTGCGTGAATGCTTCCGCAAAGATTTCTGGCCTCAGCGATATCGCCAATTTGACCGCGCTGTTCGGAATCGCGTCCGGGCCAGGAGCTTTACCAGGCTTCATTTTCTGGGCCACCGAGGTGACTTCGCCCACCGTGACAGCTTGAACTTCAAACGGCGCAATTGCAAAACGGTCGCGCAGCACACCTTCTCTGGTCTCAAGACCGAACTCTCGATGAGGGAACAGTTTTTCCACAATCTCCTTAAGGCGCGTGGGGTCGTCTGGGGTATCCTGCCTGTTTGCATAGATACGTTTGACTACCGTCTTGTATGCCTTACCCCAAGGGTCATGTTCAGCGGAGTCGCAGAGTTCAAGGAAACACTCACGCTTACTGGCACGGATTGCGGTTTTTAAAGCCCTTCTTGCTTCCCTGAGCTGGATTTGCAGAATTTCCAAGTTTTCCCTGTGCCTTCTCCTTGCGCGTTGATATTGCCGTCTAGCAGCCAGGCAGCTCCTACGCGATTCGGCAATCTCCTCGTTCCACCAGTACGTTGGGCTGTGGTGTCTTCTGTATCGCTTACTAGCCACCATACTAGCATCGCATGCCCGCTTAAGCTGTAGTGCCAATTGATCTGCCCTGTTCCTAGCCGATCCTGAAACCGCCAGCTCGCTCATGCAGTTCGCAAATATTTGCGCATTGAATGAGCTCTCTTTGTACACCAAACCGCTGGCCTCGCGGTTCCGGGCTCGTCTGCTTGGTGGTCCAATAGTGAACAGGATGGGCTCGTGGTCACTCCCGGTGTAGTGGTCTCCTATATGCCATTCTGCG
>JAEIFK010000417.1:0-127500 GCA_018901825.1 Drosophila funebris | reverse complement strand
CTTTTTAGTATACTGATTATGCAATCGTTCTTTACTTTAATATTTTCATTATTATAAATGATGCCCTCTTTTTTTTTTTTTTTTTTTTTTTTTTCAAAATAACTGAGTATCTGTGTGTTCTAGTTGATAGCCATCAGTATCAGGATAAGGTATGATTTTAATAGTATTAGGTGATTGTTGATGAGTAGGTATGTGTGAAATGATTGGTATTAAATTTTCTTGGGCGTTCAGCCAAGTAGAGGCTTTAATTGATAGGATGTTTTGGCTATTGACATTTTCGAGTTTATCATAGTTTAGTAATTTGGATGCTGTAAATTGTAGGAGCTCGTAAGAACTTTATTAGTTATACCCTGTACAGGGATATATTAACTTTGTGAAAAAAATTTTTGTAACAGGCAGAAGGAGACATCTCCGACCCCATAAAGTATATATATTCTTGATCAGCATCAACAGCCGAGTCGATTGAGCCATGTCCGTCTGTCTGTCCGTCCGTCTGTCCGTCCGTCCGTCTGTCCGTCTGTATGAACGCGTCGATCTCAGCAACTATAAGAGCTAGAGACACCAAATTTGGCATCAAGGTTCCTGTATATCATACGCAGGTCAAGTTTATTTTAAATTTTGGATACCTCCCCCTCTTCCCCCGCAAATCGAAAAAAACGAATAATAGCCACATTTTTCAACGTAGACACTTCTAACTTAACAGGTGCGTTAAGAATGATATGTAGAAGGAACGCTGAAAGTTTCATCAAGATCGGTTTGTAAATAAGACAGATAATCAGCAATAAAAGTTATTTTTCCACGGAATCGTAGAGCAGCAGGCAGCACATGTGTGCGAGCGAGACAGCGAACGACTGTGACACATGCGTCTGCTTACCATGTGTGCATATTTGTGCGAGCGAGATAGGGAACTACTGCGACACAGGCATAAGTAAATTAAGTGTCGTAACACTCAGCTTTTGATTGAATATGTATAAATATGTGAAAGTTAGCTGCTATAAGCAAGCAAAGAATTCGTATGCAAAAAATGAGAGTTTCAAAGGGGTTTTCTTTAAACACCTGTTATGTTTTTCTTTTGTTTTTTAAATTGTGTTTTATAGTAATGTGTGGTTCTATTTCTGTTAGTAATCTGGTAGTGGTCAGGGTCCGTCTGCTCTACGTTTTTTGTGGGTTTGAATGGATTTTCTAATTTTCCCTTTTGCAGCGGGCCTTTTCTGTACCTGGTGTCCACGTCATATTCTTGCCGGTCTTCATTAATTTTGTCAATTTTTTTATTTTTATCTGCTGAGTGTCCAGGGTTGGCTGTCCGGCATATAAAAAGATATTTGCAGGTGTTTGTCCAGTAGTGTCATGTTTCGTTTTGTGATTGTAAATATTTAATATTGTCTCTACTTTACTTAATTTGGCTTCATTGTCATCCGATGTTTTTATAATACGAATTTTTTCGTTAATTGTTTTATGTAAGCGTTCTATGTCCGCGATGCCTGTTTTTGTTGTATTTAATTGTAGTTCTATTTCCTCACTCTCAAGCCATCGCTTGAGGGCTAAACTGGAGAATGCTCCGTCTCTGTCTGCCTTTAACAACTGAGGTTTCCCTAGTTGGTTAAATATTCGCATAAGAGCGTTCTTACATTCAACCCAGTCTTTAGTTTTAATCTGTTCAAGAGTAGCAAATTTAGAGTATAAATCAATACAACTCACGTAGTGATTACCCTCTGATGAATAAATGTCTACTACGTATTTGTCTCTACAGTTTTCTGGTTGTGGTGTTATTTTCATGGGCATGTCAGTTTTTCGGTGTTCTGTTTTAGCCAAATTACAAATATGGCATTCATTTATAATATTCTGAATTAATAATTGGCTGTTGGGGTAATAGTGAGTTTCGTTAAATAATTTTATAGTTTTTTGTATGCCTGGATGTAATAACTTTTCGTGGGTAGTTAGGATTAATTCCTTAAGTTGGGCATAAGTGAGAATGTTTTTTAATAAAATTAAACTGCGGAAATCTTTGGTATGGCAGGGATTTATTATTTCTTTATACGCGATTTGAATGGTTTCAAAATCTGAGTCACTTTTTATGTACAATGCACTAGTTTTAGTGCAAAAATGGTCTATTAAATATTTTTTTGCGTCTTCGACTGTCATTTCGTCATAAAAAATGTGCGTAATTTGTTTTTTAAAGTAAGTCTCGTTTTGTATTTTATTCGGTCCTTTTGTAAATATTATTTGTCGTTGGAAATGGTTCACCGGTTTTTCGGTTAAGCTTATTAAATTTGAACTATCTTCTTCTGCGCTGTGTTGGGTTGCTTCGCCAAAAAAAATATGTTCTATTTTTACCCTGGATAGAGCGTCCGCGACATAATTTTCCTTCCCTTTTATGTATCTTATGTCGAAGTCATACTCGGATAATCGTATTCTCCACCTAGTTAATTTAGAATTTGGCTCTTTTAATTTGTGCAACCAACACAGTGGCTGATGGTCACTTGCTATCTCGAAGTGTCTGCCAAGCAAGAAGTGTCTAAACGTTTTTGTGGCCCATACAATAGCTAAGAGTTCCTTTTCTATTGCGCTATAATTCAACTCATGGTCATTCAACGTTCGGCTGATATAACTGACCGGGTGACCGTCTTGTGAGAGAACGGCTCCAAGAGCTACATTGCTAGCGTCAGTGGTCAATGTGAACTTTCGTTCGAAATTCGGAATTCTCAATATTGGATCGTTTGAGATAAGCAGTTTGAGTTTTTCGAAGGCTTCTATATATTCCTTGTGTTTGATATCAATTTTCGCCTCTTTCTTTAAGCATCTAGTTAGAGGTTTTGCGATGTCAGCGAAATTAGGAATAAATTTTCGATAGTAGCCCGTGAGCCCTAAAAATGCTTTTATTTCTTTCGGTTTAGCTGGTAATGGATATTTAGTGATAGCTTGAATTTTTTCGGGATTTGGTTTAATACCATCTTTCGTAATGACATGGCCTAAAAATGTGGTTTCAGATTTGAGAAACTCGCATTTGTCTAATTGTAATTTAAGGTTGGCTTGAGATAATTTTTCAAAAACTAATTGCAAGGAATGCAGATGTTCCTCGAGAGAAGTAGAGAAAACAATGATATCATCTAAGTATACGAGGCAATTTTTATTCAAAAGTGGGCGCAAAATATTATTCATACATCTCTGAAAAGTGGCAGGGGCGTTTTTAAGACCGAATGGCATGCAAGTAAACTCGTAGTGGCCATGTTTTGTTGAAAATGCCGTTTTCGCGATGGATGCAGGGTCCATTTCAATCTGATGAAACCCTTTAGCCAGGTCTATAGTTGTAAAATAATTACATCGGCCTAATTTGCCCAAGATTTCATCCATATTGGGTATGGGAAATCTGTCATTGATCGTTATATCGTTCAATTTTCTATAATCAATGACAATTCTAAATTTTTTTCTGCCCTGACGCGTCCAATTTTTTGGGGACCACCCAAATAGGACTGCAGTAGGGTGAGTTGCTCTCTCTTATGATACCCTGTTCTAACATGTCTTGTATCTGATTATCTACTTCAGTTTCGTAAGCTTGTGGGTAACTATATATTTTTGAGTAAATGGGAGAATTGTGCGTAGTATTTATTATATGTTTTTCCAAATTAGTGAATGTCAGGTTATCGCCCTCATAGTGTTGAATGTCAGTAAATTTCCGTAAAAGTGTCATTAGTTTATTTTTTTCTTCGTCGTTCAAGTGATTCAACCTATACAAAGGCTCTTGAGAATTTTTTGTTTTGACTTGGGAGTGGTTCTGGTTAGGCAAATTGTTAGTGTTTATTAATTTAAATTTGTCATTATACAGTGTCACAGTATTATTCTTGTAGTTTATTTCGGCTTTCGCCTGTGTCAGCATTTTGCGTCCTATGAGCATGTCATAGTCGTTTGAAAATGCATGCAACAGAAACTGCTGAGACGCTGGAAAAAAATTATTTGACGGTAAGGTGACCGCTTCGGTAACAGACAAGGGACCGTTGCTAGTGTGGATTTGGCAATTTATTGTTTCTATGGGTAAGTTGAAAATGTTGTGGGTGAGCATATTAACAGTAGAACCAGTGTCGATTAGGCACTTCAAGTCATTGCCTTTGTATTTTATTTTTATGTATTGGTTGGATCCGAGGCTTGTAGCCGAAAATTTTCCGCTTGCTCGATCTCCATTTGCTTGAATTCATTTGAAATAACTTCTTCGCCTGTTGGTTCGTTGGTGTCGGTTTCTGTATCGTTTTGTTGGTAATTGTTAGGGTATTCATTCGGATAATATTCGGGGTAATAATAAGGTACAGTATAGTAGGGATATGGTAGTTGTTGGTTAGCTAATTCTTCTTGGTATCTAGATTCATCGATGCTCATTTTAGTTTGTTCGCTATCGTTGGGTCTAGTTCTTTTAATCGGCTGATTATGTTGCATAATTGCTTTGGGTGGGAAATTATTATAAGATGGGTGATTGTATTGATAATTAAATTGATTTTGTTCAGGCATATTCGGTCTTGGGGTATGAAATTTTTGTTTTGGTGACTGCGGAGCCATGGGACGTTGATTAGTAAATGGTGAGTATAGTTGCGGGGGTGGATAGAATTGTTGAGGGTAAGTAGATGGTCGATATTGTGGGTAATTAGGGTATGGTTGGAAAGGAGTAAATGGTCTGGGTTGGTTGCCAATTTGAGCATTATATTGTGGCTTGTTTGCATTTACGTTAATATTTTTATTTTGATTATTTTTTGGGACGTTTGCATCATCGTAAAGACCCTTTTCTTGTAAAATATTTATTAAAGAACGCAAATCGGATATATTGTGGTTCAAAACTCTCAGTTGGATATGATATGGCAATTTTAAAATTAAGTTCTCAATACTAGTTTTTATTAATTTTTTATAGAAGAAGGTCTCAGTTCCCACATCGTCAAGTTCTAACTTACTGCTTAAGACTTGACGGCGTCGTTCAGCTTCTTCCAGAAATGCCTTGATGTTGCCTCGGAACGGTGTGTTACGAAATTCTTCAAGTAGTTGATGATTAGGTAATTGCGTCTTATAGTTGAGTACCAGTTGTCGTCTTAGTTGAGTCCAGTTGTTGAGGTCAGGTGTGCTAATTGTTCTCATCACTTCGCCACTGATGTTGCGCTCTATTTGGCCAAAAAATGATTAGTTGTTGGCGCTCGTCGTTGGTCGGAAATAAGGCCAAAATAAAATCAATTCGGCTCACAAATGTGTACAGGGTATTCGGGTCGCCTGTAAACTTCTCCACAGTGGAAATTTGACGCTCAACTTGTGACATATTTGCGTCAGACAAAAACATTGGTTGCTGCTGCTGTTGTTGTTGTGGCTGCGGTGGTGGTTGTTGTTGTTCTATTATTTGCTGCTGCATTGCACTTAGCTCCAACTGCACTTGTTGTCGATGTTCTAGTATTTCAGCTTGTTGTTGCTGTAGTTGCTGCAACAATTGCAAATGCTCTCCTCCTTGGTCCATTTTTTTTTTTTTTTTTTGTTTGGTTATTTTAGTTTGGTTTCGTTGATTTATTTAATTGAATTTTAATTTTCTTATTTTTAACTCTTATCTTTCTAGGTATGTATTTGTTGCACGTTAGCGATTTCGTGTTTTATTGGAGCACCGAGTGGATTTATAACTCTCACAAATTCCAACGCGTCTTCTTGAAAAGAGTATTTCCAAGTTTAAACTATTGGCGATTGCGTTATACGGAGCACACTTCACTGTCGAGGTTATATAAAAAAAATTTTTTTCTTTATAACATGAAGCGCTATTTGCCGTCGCTTGGTGCCTTAGCGCGATTCTTTTGCGGATAGCGAAAAATTGAGAGAATTAAGTAGTCTAGCTATCGCATCAACACAATACTTTTCACTATCCTACCGGCTGCGCCAGTGGAATAATTGTTTATTTCACGTTGAGTCAACTGAAAAATCCGAACAATAATTAAAAAAAAGCAACGATTTAGTTTTAGTTGACTTCATTTATTCGCATTCAGCTGAAGACTAATTTAAGAGAATTACAATGCTTGGATTTTTGATTTTGACTAAGTACAATGTGCTGATTCTACAGTTACGAATATGTGGAAGTGGAAAAATGAGCTGTAAATACGTCACGTGTTTATTTGAGTTTATGTGAATATGATTTGTGTGCATGTGGACATTTGTTTGTGTAGGTGAATACGTATGTAAATACGTCACTATATATGTATATATGTATATATGTATATATGTATATATGTATATATGTATATATGTATATATATATATATGTATATATGTATATATATATATATGTATATATGTATATATATATATATGTATATATGTATATATGTATATATGTATATATGTATATATGTATATATGTATATATGTATATATGTATATATGTATATATGTATATATGTATATATGTATATATATATATATGTATATATGTATATATGTATATATGTATATATGTATATATGTATATATGTATATATGTATATATGTATATATGTATATATGTATATATGTATATATGTATATATGAATATATGTATATATGTATATATGTATATATGTATATATGTATATATGTATATATGTATATATGTATATATGTATATATGTATATATGTATATATGTATATATGTATATATGTATATATGTATATATGTATATATGTATATATGTATATATGTATATATGTATATATGTATATATGTATATATGTATATATGTATATATGTATATATGTATATATGTATATATGTATATATGTATATATGTATATATGTATATATGTATATATGTATATATGTATATATGTATATATGTATATATGTATATATGTATATATGTATATATGTATATATGTATATATGTATATATGTATATATGTATATATGTATATATGTATATATGTATATATGTATATATGTATATATGTATATATGTATATATGTATATATGTATATATGTATATATGTATATATGTATATATGTATATATGTATATATGTATATATGTATATATGTATATATGTATATATGTATATATGTATATATGTATATATGTATATATGTATATATGTATATATGTATATATGTATATATGTATATATGTATATATGTATATATGTATATATGTATATATGTATATATGTATATATGTATATATGTATATATGTATATATGTATATATGTATATATGTATATATGTATATATGTATATATGTATATATGTATATATGTATATATGTATATATGTATATATGTATATATGTATATATGTATATATGTATATATGTATATATGTATATATGTATATATGTATATATGTATATATGTATATATGTATATATGTATATATGTATATATGTATATATGTATATATGTATATATGTATATATGTATATATGTATATATGTATATATGTATATATGTATATATGTATATATGTATATATGTATATATGTATATATGTATATATGTATATATGTATATATGTATATATGTATATATGTATATATGTATATATGTATATATGTATATATGTATATATGTATATATGTATATATGTATATATGTATATATATGTATATGTATATGTATATGTATATGTATATGTATATGTATATGTATATGTATATGTCGCAGTGTGATTCCTAGAAATTGTAAGCGGGTATATTCCTCAGTAGAATTCGGGGAATTCCCTGCTTCTGCTTTACTAGCTGATATTGAACGAGAGCACGGCAGCAGAGGCAGAGACGCTCCGCTGCTGAGTGAGGTTCGATGGTAAGATACCAAGAGTCTTGAGTAAGACAGAGATGGCTACATACACTCGACATGAGTGAGTTTACGACATGAGTGCGTATGCTGACATAGTCAGTTGAGCTTAGGTATTCGAACCGATCGGAACTCGCTGTGCAGCCGCGTCAATCATCAAGAGTATTAACATGGATGACATACCTTTGCCGCCGACATCAGAAGTGGGATTAGCTCCGCCAAAAGAGGACAGCTCTAACTTATATAGGGCAGCCTTAGAAGAGCAAAATCGTAATCTAATGGAAATAATAAAATCCATGCAGGCACCAAGAGCACCGGCAATAGACGGGAGAGCACTTCACGTCACTCTACCCAAGTTTTGCCCCTGACACCGCTGGAGCAGATGCATCAGCTTGGTGTACTACAGTGGACCTAATCTTTGCGGATAATGCTCTCCAAGGCAGTGCGCTTGTGATTGCGTTAAGCAAAGCATTAGAAGGCAGTGCATCGCAATGGCTGTCCCAAATATGCTTCGCTGGCATCACGTGGCCGCAGTTTAAGGAACTCTTCATCCAACGTTTTGTGGGCATTGAGACAACTTCTGCCATACTGATGAACATTTTGAACGGACGTCCCAAAACTGGAGAGAGTTTTGCTGAGTACGGCAGTCGCATAGTCACCCTATTGCTCTCTAAGTGGAAGGCAAAGAATTTGGAGGAGATTGCTGTATCAGTAGCGTTAGCCCACATGGCTCAAATTGATAATAATTTGTTGCGTTGGCTGTTTACAACGAATGTGACGACTCGTAATGAGCTGCAGCAGCAGCTACAGGCTTACGCTTTCAAGAAGCGTAACAACGAGGAGGACGGATATTCGACTGGTCCGGATAAGAAGAAAACAAGAATGCAGTCGCAGGTGAAGTGCCATTTTTGTGGAAAGGCTGGCCACAAATATGCAGAATGCCGCTCTCGAATGGGAAAAGCATTAGCCCCAACAGAAAGGAGTTATAGCGTGAGCAGCACGTCCGGAATGAAGGATCGATCAAAAATTAAATGTTTTAAGTGCGATGAAATCGGACATGTGGCTTCTGTATGCCCCAAAAATCGTACTGGTGGAAACAGCAAGAGCTACGAGAAGCGAGTTGACGTTTGTACAGTAGCTCCACCAAGTGGAACAATTACCTTATCCGGTGAGTCTATTCCATATTGTTTTGATTCTGGAGCCGAATGTTCACTGGTCAAGGAGAGTGTGGTGGAGAAATTCACCGGAAAACGATTTCACAATATCGTAACTTTAAATGGCATAAGTAACGATTCAATTTGTAGCACACTGCAAGTTCTGAGTAATATTAATATTGAACAATATTGTTTAGAAGTTTTATTACATGTAGTTATGGACAAATATTTGAAGCATGAAGTGTTGATTGGCCGTGAGGTTTTAAGCCAGGGCTTTGGTGTATCAATTGATGCAGATAAATTTTGCTTTTATAAGACAAAAAGAGTAAATGTTCTGAGTCTAGTGAAGTATGAAGAAATCATAAATTCTGATACCAATTTAAATGATTCTGATAAGACGATATTGAACAATATGTTGAGATGTCACTCTGATAGATTTATCGACGAAATTCCAATGACTCGTGTGACGACAGGTCAATTAGAAATTAGGCTAATAGATCCACAAAAGACTGTTCAACGCCGACCTTATAGGCTTAGCGAAGATGAGAGGAAGCACGTTCGGTGCAAAATTGATGAATTGCTTACATCAAAAATTATTCGTCCCAGCTGTTCACCATTCGCTAGTCCCATGATGCTGGTTAAGAAGAAAAATGGCACAGATCGTCTTTGTGTAGATTACCGCGTTTTAAATGACAATACAATTGCAGATAAATATCCTTTGCCTCTTATTTCGGATCAAATAGCACGTCTTCGTGGTGCAAGGTACTTTTCGTGTATAGATATGGCAAGTGGATTTTACCAAATCCCAGTACACCCAGATTCAATTGAGCGAACGGCTTTCGTTACACCTGATGGACAGTACGAATTCTTAACCATGCCCTTTGGTCTGAAGAACGCACCTTCGGTGTTTCAGCGTGCAATAATAAAAGCCCTGGGTCCGTTGGCACACACATTCGCAATTGTTTACATTGACGATGTTATGGTAGTAGCTAAAACGAAAGATGAAGCGTTAGAACGACTAGAGATAGTGTTGGAAGTAAAGCCGGATTTTCATTTAATATAACGAAATGATCGTTTCTTAAAACTAAAATCGAGTACCTTGGGTTTGAAATAACGAATGGAGAAATTCGGCCAAATGCACGAAAGATCCAGGCATTGATAGGGTTGCCACCTCCGGAAACTGTAACTCAATTACGACAGTTCATTGGTTTAGCTTCATACTTTCGGCAATTCATTCCAAAATTTTCCGAAATATTAAAACCATTGTATATGCTTACTTCAAAGAATAATGCTAATTTTGTCTGGTTGTCCGAGCATGAACAAATACGTTTGAAAATAATAGGTGTATTGACACAGGCCCCAGTATTAACCATATTTGATCCACAATATCTAATAGAGTTGCACACAGATGCCAGCTCCATTGGTTACGGGGCGATATTGTTACATAAAATCGAAAATAAATCCTATGTAGTGGAGTATTATAGCAAATGTACTTCTCCGGCTGAAGCAAAATACCACTCGTACGAACTCGAGACTTTAGCAGTTGTCAATGCTATGAAACATTTTAGGCATTATTTACTAGGTCGTAAATTTGTCGTTTACACAGATTGTAACTCTTTAAAGGCCAGTCGCACCAAAATGGAATTAACACCGAGAGTGCATAGATGGTGGGGGTTTCTACAGTCATTTGATTTTGATCTTGAATATAGAAAAGGGGAGCGAATGGCGCATGTCGATTTCCTTTCCCGAAATCCACTGTCAGAAAGAAATAAGTGTGCGGATAAAATAATTGAGAAGCGTATTAATCTTACTGAAGTGACCGACAATTGGTTGGTGTCCGAACAGCAGCGCGATCCTGAAATAATCAATATTTCATCCAAGTTACGCAATAACGAGTTACCGGAAAGTTTAAATAAAACATTTGAATTAAGAAAGGGTATATTGCATAGAAAAATACAGAGAAATGGTAAAACAAGGTGCTTGCCGGTAATTCCAAGGGCGTTTAGGTGGGCAGTGATCAACCATGTACATGAATCTGTTATGCATTTGGGATGGGAAAAGACATTGGATAAGGTATATGGATATTATTGGTTCGAGAATATGTCCAAGTATGTACGTAGATTTGTGGAAAATTGTATCACGTGCAAACTAGCAGAACCCCCAAATGGAAAGGTCCAGGCAGAATTGCATCCAATTCCTAAGATAGAGATACCATGGCACACAGTACACATCGACATAACGGGTAAAATGAGTGGCAAAAACGACTTGAAGGAATACGTCATTGTTTTAATAGATGCCTTCACCAAGTTTGTTTATTTTTACCACACACTGAATATAGACACTGAAAGCTGTATTAAAGCTGTGAAATCGGTTGTGGCGCTATTTGGATTGCCAACCAGAATAATAGCGGACCAAGGTCGTTGTTTTGCTAGCTCAGGCTTTCGCAATTTCTGTTCCGCTCAAAAGGTTCAACTGCATTTGATCGCTACCGGAGCTAGTAGGGCAAATGGACAGGTTGAACGTGTGATGAGCACACTTAAGACAATGCTGACGGCAGTTGAAACGAGTCAGAGATCATGGCAGGATGCATTGGCTGAAGTACAACTGGCCATGAATTGTACTGCAAATCGAGTCACCAAGTTTAGCGCTTTAGAGCTATTAATAGGAAAAGAAGCTAGGCCTTTTGGTTTATTGTCAATAAATGAAGAAGACAATGATGTAGATAGAGAACAGATTAGAATTCGAGCCAAGGAAAACATGGAAAATAATGCAAGATATGACAAACAAAGATTTGACAAAAATAAGGCAAAGATTATGAAGCATAACGTAGGTGATCATGTTTTACTGAAAAACGAAGAACGGCATCAGATAGCCGACGTTACCGCATTTATGCAACTTTCAGCGTCAAGTTTAAGCGTGTGAGTTAGATACACAAATTTAGTGAAGGCGTCTACTTGAACAATGATATACTCTTTTTGATCAGCCTTTCCACTCAGCTTCCCAGTTATATCAATGTGAATAGTGTGCCAAGGTGTATTTACTTTTGGTATTGGGTAGAGAATAGCTTGAATTTTGCCAGAAGAAGACTTTTACATTTTACAAGTAATACAATTATCGACGAACTTTCGGATATATTTAGACATGTTTTCGAACCAATAAAAGTCGTAGACTTTATCTAATGTCTTCTCCCATCCTAAGTGCATGACTGATTCGTGAATTTGGTTAATTACAGACCATCTAAATGCTCGAGGAACAATTGATAAAGATCGAGTTCTACCATTTCGCTGAATTTTTCGATATAGTATTCCTGCTCTCAACTCGTAAGTTTTTGCAACGTCCTCGGCAAGAGAATTATCCTTCAATTTATTTACAATATTTACTATTTCCGAATCTTGGCACTGTTCAGCCAAAAGCCAATTACTAGATATTTGTGCCAAATTAACTCGTTTTTCAGGAATTTTGAAAGTTTTAGCAATGAGATCAGCTGATGGCAAATTTCTCGAGAAGAAGTCGACGTGAGCCATTCGTTTACCTTCCCTATACTGTAAGTCCAATGTAAAGGACTGTAAATAAGCCCACCATCTTTGTACCCTGGGAGATAGGTCATGTTTAGTTCTTGATGCTTTAAGTGAGTTACAGTCAGTAAAGACAACAAAATTTCTACCCAATAAATAGTGGCGAAAATGTTTTATAGACAAAACAACAGCAAGATTCTCCAACTCATAAGAATGATACCGTGACTCAGCAGGTGAGGCGGCCTTACTTAAATATTCAATGACATGAGACTTGTTGTTGATTTTGTGTAGCAAGATGGCACCGTATCCACGAGAACTTGCATCGGTATGCAACTCGATTTCATACTGCGGGTCAAAAATGACTAAGACTGGCTTTCTGGCCGACTGGCCGCTATTAGCGGCAAGGGATATCTATCTGAGACTGTATTAGAATTTAATTCACGATAATCAACGCACAAACGATGAGAACCATCTTTTTTATTAACTAGCATTATGGGACTTGCACAGGGTGAGCTACTTGGTTTTATGACCTTACACTCCAGCAGTTCATTAATCTTGTCCCGCACTAATTCCCCTTTCATCTGGGTCTATATGGTCTTGTTTGAACAATTTTTCTTGGGTCCACTAATTTAATTTTCATTTCACCCGAATTAACTCTAGACGAAGGAATTCCATTAATAAAATAATTTGAGTATTTTTCCAATAAACCTTTTAATTGATCTCTATCTCCCCCAACAAGATCGGTATTAAAGTCATAAAATTTTTCATCATTCGAACAATAGTTTACAGTTTTTGATCGAACAATTTCGAATTTTCCTGGTGATATTATGACATTGAATCCAGGAGACAGTACTTCTCGACCAATAATGATATCATTTTTCAAATACTTATTGTCTAAAACATGAAACAATATTTCAATACAATGATGGTTAATGTTTACGTTGCTAAGTATTTGCAATATGCTACATATGCTGCCGTTGCCAATTCCCTTCAACATCACTACATTGTTAATTCTTTTACCCACTAATTTGGTACTTATCTTTTGCTTGACTAATGAACATTCCGCTCCAGAGTCGAACGTAGTTGCAAACGTCTCACCTTGATGAACCATCTCTCCTTTGGGCTCAACAAATTCACTGTCGGTCGGACAACTTGCCAACATTGCCAGAAACATAGCCGCTGGTGTTTCTACACTGGCAAAACGCTGTACGAAAAGTTCCTTAAACTCGGCCCAAGTTATGTCAGGGTAGTATATTAGGGAGAGCCACTGCGACGCACTGCCTTCCATCGCTGCACTCAATGCCATCACCAACGCGCTGCCTCTTATGGTATTTTCTGCCAGAATTATGTTTACTGTAGAACACCATGCCGATGCGTCGGCGCCAGCAACGTCTGCGTTGAATTTATGTAGTACCACTGTATTTTTATTTGTTGGCTCAGATGTTGTTGATTGTATAGCTTTAACAAGTTCAATCAAATTTTTATTTTGCATTTCCATTAAAATTCGCCATGGCCCTTCTCCGTTAGTAGGTAGCGAGCCAGATCCCACTTCTGATGTCAGATCGTTGTTATTGTTTTCCGTCATCGTTATAAGCGCAGCGAGTTTCGGTCGCACTGAAGCTCTCTAAGCAACTGCCCTAAGTTGTCACTTCACTTCTTTTTCCACTACCGAACCACACTCGACGACAGCGACACTACGCTGTCGCCCCGCTATAACGGTTCTTCTCAAAGCGACAAGATGCAGACAGCCAATCGCAACACGACTAGAGGCTGATGCAATATTACCATAATGATTAAATTACTATTCTGGTGAAATACCCGAAAAGCAAGCTCACACACTTTCAGTATATGTATATGTATATGTATATGTATATGTATATGTATATGTATATGTATATATGTATATATGTATATATGTATATATGTATATATGTATATATGTATATATGTATATATGTATATATGTATATATGTATATATGTATATATGTATATATGTATATATGTATATATGTATATATGTATATATGTATATATGTATATATGTATATATGTATATATGTATATATGTATATATGTATATATGTATATATGTATATATGTATATATGTATATATGTATATATGTATATATGTATATATGTATATATGTATATATGTATATATGTATATATGTATATATGTATATATGTATATATGTATATATGTATATATGTATATATGTATATATGTATATATGTATATATGTATATATGTATATATGTATATATGTATATATGTATATATGTATATATGTATATATGTATATATGTATATATGTATATATGTATATATGTATATATGTATATATGTATATATGTATATATGTATATATGTATATATGTATATATGTATATATGTATATATGTATATATGTATATATGTATATATGTATATATGTATATATGTATATATGTATATATGTATATATGTATATATGTATATATGTATATATGTATATATGTATATATGTATATATGTATATATGTATATACATATATATGTATATATGTATATACATATATATGTATATATGTATATATGTATATATGTGTATGTATATGTATATGTATATGTATATGTATATGTATATGTATATGTATATGTATATGTATATGTATATGTATATGTATATGTATATGTATATGTATATGTATATGTATATGTATATGTATATGTATATGTATATGTATATGTATATGTATATGTATATGTATATGTATATGTATATGTATATGTATATGTATATGTATATGTATATGTATATGTATATGTATATGTATATGTATATGTATATGTATATGTATATGTATATGTATATGTATATGTATATGTATATGTATATGTATATGTATATGTATATGTATATGTATATGTATATGTATATGTATATGTATATGTATATGTATATGTATATGTATGTGTATGTATATATGTATATGTATATATGTGTATGTGTATGTGTATGTGTATGTGTATGTGTATGTGTATGTGTATGTGTATGTGTATGTGTATGTGTATGTGTATGTGTATGTGTATGTGTATGTGTATGTGTATGTGTATGTGTATGTGTATGTGTATGTGTATGTGTATGTGTATGTGTATGTGTATGTGTATGTGTATGTGTATGTGTATGTGTATGTGTATGTGTATGTGTATGTGTATGTGTATGTGTATGTGTATGTGTATGTGTATGTGTATGTGTATGTGTATGTGTATGTGTATGTGTATGTGTATGTGTATGTGTATGTGTATGTGTATGTGTATGTGTATGTGTATGTGTATGTGTATGTGTATGTGTATGTGTATGTGTATGTGTATGTGTCTGTGTATGTGTATGTGTATGTGTATGTGTATGTGTATGTGTATGTGTATGTGTATGTGTATGAGTATGTGTATGTGTATGTGTATGTGTATGTGTATGTGTATGTGTATGTGTATGTGAATGTGTATGTGTATGTATATGTATATGTATATGTATATGTATATGTATATGTATATGTACAGTGGTGGGCGCAATTATTTTGACGAAAAAAAACGCTGTGCATTTTTCAGTGAAACTTTTAAATGGCTTTATAAAGAATTCTTATTTATTTTTTCCTGTATATATATAACTAATATAAGCTTAAAAATCACTAAACAAATATTTCTTCATTTCAACTTAAAAAGATTTAAGAAACTTAGTGAAAATAACAACTTTATGTACCGGCGTAAGTATTTTGACGAGTGTTAAATAATAAAAAAAAATAATAATAATACTAAATAGTCAGCCAAAGCAAACAATTAAGAAAAAAATTAGTAAAATATATATCCTCTTTTGGCTTCAATAACTTTTTGAACGCGTCTCGGTACTGAATCTACCAAATTCTTAAGGATCTCTGGAGACATCTCTTCCCAATGGGAAGTGAGCTCAGAAATTGCCGCCTCTCGGCTTTTGTTCAACGATACTGTTCTTTTACGCTTTAAAAGAGACCAGACGTTCTGAATAATATTTAAATCTGGACTTTGAGGTGGCCAGTTTAAGACGGTAATGCCAACATCCTTTAAAAACTCAGTGATCATCCGGGCTTTGTGGTATGGGGCATTATCCTGCTGCAGTATGAATGATTCCCCAATTAATCTATCCCCGGAAGGGAAGGCATTTTCGTTCAGGGTCGTCAAATATTTGCCTTGGTTCATCGAACCGGTAATAGGAACTAAGTCGCCCAGTCCATTGTAGGCCACACATCCCCACAGCATAACAGAGCCTCCGCCATGACTAACTTTTTGACAAACAGGTCGTCTTTTTTGCTTTTGTGTAGGTGACATTCTTACATAAACTTTATGTTGTGACCAATTATACTCAAAAGAGCTCTCATCCGTCCAAAGAACGCTTCTCCAGAACTCCTTCGGCTTGTCCAGATGCTCCTTTGCAAATGCCAGCCTCTTAAGCTTGTTAATTTTTGAAATAAACGGCACATTTTTTGCTGTATATGTCTTAATCTCCTGCTCATTTAAACGTCGACGGAGTGCGCTCACTTTTCGCATCATTGGCGATCAGGATCCATTGATTAGCAGCGGACTTTCGCGTTTGTCGCGACACTTTGAACTCATTAGCAATATCCTTAACTTTAATTGCAATGTTGTACTGAGCTACCATTGCTGATCTGATAAACAAACTTAGCTCAGGCTTTTTACCCATGATTTTCGATAATTTTTATTTTTTTAATAACGTTTATTCTCGAATTAAGTTGAATTAAATTTTTTTTTTGATTTTCACGTGCTCAAAAGCTTAAGAACATTTAATCAATAACTTCGTCAAAATACTTGTGACGCAATAAAATTTGATGTCTGCATGCATTCTTATCAGTAGAAAGAGAATGTAAAAGGTAAACCGCATAAAATTTGGCATTCTGATAGCTAAATATATATTCTTTGTTGTGCTCATCATTTTCGTACCGTTCGTTAACGTTCGATCATTTTTTGCTTTTAGGCGCTTTGTCATATGCTGAACTCGGCACAATGAATACATCGTCTGGAGCGGAATGGGCCTATTTCATGGATGCCTATGGATCAGCACCGGCATTTCTCTTCTCATGGGTATCAACATTGGTGTTGAAGCCATCTCAGATGGCTATAATATGCTTATCATTTGCACAGTATGCTGTTGAAGCGTTTGTCGCGGAATGTGATCCGCCCAGGGGGTGTTGTTAAGATGGTTGCATTGGTAGCTATTGGTAAGCTGCAGCTGTAGTAAAATGCAGTCGATTATTTAACTTATTATTAATATTTGTCTTTTCTTATCAGTGATGATTTTGTTCATCAATTGTTACAGCGTTAATCTAGGCATGGCGGTGCAAAATATATTTACAGCGGCCAAGCTGGTGGCTGTGCTAATTGTGATTTGCGGCGGCGCTTGGAAACTGTTTCATGGCAATACGCAGCATTTGTCGAATGCATTTAATGGGCCGGTGCCCAATATTGGCGCCATTGCAACAGCATTTTATACAGGCCTTTGGGCCTACGATGGCTGGAACAACCTAAACTATGTAACTGAGGAGATTAAGAATCCCAGCAAAAATTTGCCTCGTTCTATTATTATTGGTATACCGCTGGTTACTCTGTGCTACGCTTTGATCAATGTCTCATATCTGGCTGCCATGTCGGAGCAAGAAATGATAGAATCCGATGCGGTCGCTGTCACCTTTGGCAATCGTATTCTGGGCGCACTTTCATGGCTTATGCCACTTAGTGTCACTGTCAGTACATTTGGAAGTGCTAATGGTACACTCTTTGCTGCAGGACGGTAAGTTACTGAAAACCTAGTTAGTTACCGCTAAATCAGACTTTGGCTAAAGCTCTTTTTATTGTAGTCTTTGTTTCGCGGCCAGTCGAGAGGGACATCTACTAGACATTTTATCTTATGTACATGTGCGTAGGCTGACTCCAGCACCGGGTCTGATATTCCACGTAAGTTTTTTATATGTATTCTTATTATGACCTCGCACATTTTTATCCGATTCTCGTAGTTATTTGCGGTTTCATTGTCAAATTGCAAATAAATACAAATAAAAACAAAAAAACTAAAATATGTCGTTCGGTCGCAATTTATGATGCTGTCTGAGAATTGCAAGACTGTGTGATTGTGTATTATGAAGAATATTTCAATCTTTTGCATGTGATTTTAGCTCTAAGGAATTCAATTATAAAATGCATGACTAGAATGCGGACTAGAATACCATAATATTATATTATATAATATTCTATGTTTCGGTTTTAATTTCTACCTGTTTGTAAATTAACCTTATCAAATGTGACACGGACAACTTTGTTTTTACTAAATCAAAGTAATAAGGTGTGCCTGCCACGACGTTCAACGCTGTGCCTAAAAAATCTAAGCTTTTTGCCATCCTGTGGGGCATTCGATATCTATGTCTCACATCATTTTCATGTGAGATTGTGAAAACATGTCTGAAATAATCATTGCCCATACAAAGGAAATCTAATCTATTAGCTGAGTGCCTTAAAAAATCATGTTGACTTCAAACTAATTTGTTCCCGACTGTGGGAATGTAATCGGAATATAAATAGTCGGTAGTCTGAGCATTCATCGCTGCGAAAAATAGAGTATAACGGGTATCACAATGAATTAATGGGAAAGAAAATATGTAAATGTATCGCATGCACACCATCAGGTGGTGGTCTCACAAAGACCAGTTGCCGGATACTCGAGATACAGAATGTTGGCCGTACACAGTATAAGTTTTGTAGCGTGAAGTGTGATTGATGTTTCGTCCAGCTTTAATTTTTTTAGGTGCCTGTTATACTATGCTTTTGAACAGATGCTGCGTTTTGAAATATGTTGTTGACTAATTTTTTTATTTTGCAGGAATAGTAATCAGACATGAACGGTTTTATATTGAGCAGCCCTGTGCATTTGTTTGTGTTCTGCGCTAAGAATCTCATGCCTGTCTGGGAATTGCAAAACCACCTATTTTACTTCGTCTTGCACGGAATCATCGACACTGTATCCAACTTTGTTTTCAAGCAAAATATTTTCAAGAAAATATTAGCATTGAACGAGCCTATCAGAGCTTTTACTGTTGGATTTTTTTTTCTGAAACAGCAATTATTAATGTTTGATGTTCTTTTACTGCGTACTAGATAAGACAGCATGGCGTTTCGGAGGCTTAGTGTGTTGAAAGCATTACATTGGGTTTCTAAGCCACTTTCAATCAAGGATACTTGAGAATGGTCTTGCAATGGAAACAACGATATAAAAAAAGCTACTGAAATAGCTGACTAGTCCCAAAAAGGAACTGTACTCCTAAATAGTTTTCGACATGAGCCTACTTGTCTTTGTCTCGAAATTCAACGGGTATCCTAAAAAATGATGTTTCTTTCAAAGAAAAATGAGTAACAGCGTCGCCGTAAACATAGCATGACTTGTCGATTTTTTCGCTCAGAATGATATCAATGTCCCTTTTTGGAAATCAATAGCAGTCGTACCCAAAACACATTTCCAAATTTTATTTCGTCGATTTCTAGAACCGGTACCCAGAGGGTGCATTTGCTAATAAGTTTACCCAAATTTATGTAACAGGCAGAAGGGAACACCTATAAAGACACTTCTAACTTAATACGTTAAGAATGACATATAGAAGGAACGCTGAAAGTTTCATCAAGATCGGTTTATAAATAAGACAGAAAATCAGCAGAGAAATTAAAGTTATTATTTTCCATTGAATCGTTGAGCAGCAGGCATCACATGTGTGAGAGCGACACAGCGAATGAGTGTGATATATGCGTCTGCTTACAATGTGTGCACATGTGTGCGAGCGAGATAGCGAACTACTACGCCACAAGCATAAGTAAATTAAGTGTCGTAACACTCAACTTTTGATTGAATATGTATACATATGTGAATGCTTGCTCCTATAAGCATATAAAGAATTCATAGGCTTCTTTAATAAACACCTGCTATGTTCTTACTTCTATTATAATCAAAATAATTAATTTATAAAACTGCACAGGGTTTTATACTGTCGCGCGCGCTCGACTGATCAGCTTGTTTAAAGCATCATTGCGTTGAGCGAGCGGGTGTTGGGATCTTCCACAAAGAGATTAATATCATCCTAATATCATCATATCATGGACGCAAAATTAACTACATCAATTAGCTATAACTATCAGTTCCTATGATTCCCGGATTTGTTTTCTGGTGTCTCCGCTATGCGGTGATGGCCGTGTTGCTTATTGAAGAGGGGTTCCTACCCTATACGTAATAACAGGGTACTTCTTTTGTTCATGCTGTTTGGATTGCCATTGGCTTTTAGAATGCTGCTCAGACTTATAAGCCTTCGTCCAGGCCTTGGAATGGTTTTCTGCGATGCCATGGTTGGTACCGATCTTTCGCTAAAACCGTAAATTATGTTGACCTTATTAGTCAACAAGATGTGCTTTTTCTCCACCTCGTTAAAATATTCTAAAAGAGGTAGGCGGTTTAACGCATCTAATATCTACGTTATTCGATTCGCTAGTATAGTAGTTGTTCCGTCTGTCAATTTTTCTAGAGGCATTTGTTAGTATTGATTCGTAAGCTTTCGACGCTAGGAAGTAAGGACTGTAGAACAAAATCGCCACTGACTTAATAATTTTAATTTTCTATTACCATCTGATACATGTCGCGACACTTATTCAGAATATTACCGATGATATGAAATCGGTAACCTACTTTCGGCTAGTAAGCGGCCATATATTAATATACATATGTACATATGTCAAAGGCTTAATGCAGCTGCTATGGCAAACAATTGCTTAATTAGAACAAGAAGAGCAGCAAGGCACCTAATTTTAGATAATTATTTTTTTTTACTTTTTTTATATATGTCAGAGCACCTAGATTTTCCATATTGGTCTTAACGCCTTATTGCAAAGCAGGTCCTGAGAGTTATTATTCACTCTCTTTAGTGTGTTTGGACTGTCCCAAAGACACGTCGGCACTCTATGAATTGTACAACCGGAAAGAAAGTTTTGTCACTTGTCATCTCTTATGTGCCTCTTCTTTCATACGTGTCACCGTCTCTTTAGACCTGTCAGTGAACTCCTGACACAACAACACTCTCAGGCCATGCTCGGCAGAGGCAACTCTTGCCACACACCTTGCTGTCAGTGGTAACCCTAGTATTACCAAGTAGGAAAACTGTTAAATAACTGTCTTTATTATTAGCACTTAATAGTTAACAATCGGAATTAATAGTAACATTTACTGGGATCTACGACATATATATATAATTATACTCATATATATATACAAATATATACTCATTTGTCAGAAAATACAGTATTAAAATTAAGATTTTAAGAAGCGATAACAAAACACTTGCCCATTACCTCTGTTAAGGCTTCCTCTTGGTGATCCCTGGGTACCGTTTATACATTATTAATCAGAAGCTAATTCGAGCGGCGTCAATTTGATATAAGCTTATTTATTTATTGAAGTTACAAAAAAAATAAATTAAAATAATTTCCAATATTAGTACAGGATCTTTTACTGTCGAGTGCACTTGACTGTAGCCTTATCCTCTATCTATTATAAATACTGGGGCAGTATACTGCACCATCGCATGCGCCCCGACTGATCTTGTTTTTATACCCTGTGCCCATTAAAAATGGGCAAAAAGGGCTAAAGAATAGTCACGCATTAAAAAGTGAATTTAAAAATTTTTGGTTTTTTCACGGTTAGAATTCCATTCATACTTATCTGTACCAAAACTGCTGTTGTGAAAAGCTTTTCTGAAAAAAATAGATGTGTATAAGAAATATGTAATACAAAAAAAGAAAATTCAAAATAAATATTGAAGCTGTCGTCAAAGTCGAGGTATATACAAAGAACAAAAAGAATGCTCAAAAGAATAAAGCTCGCAAAGCCATACCATGCAAGTTGCAAATTTCCGACGTGCGCATACGAGTTCTGTGATCAAACAAACTCAAACTCTCTATTTAATGCTTAATGCTCATATACATATAATATATAGACGAGAGGTCAAAAGTACTATATGCCAGTTTTCACAATCTAATCAACAGATCTTACAATATGTTATTAGACCCGGTACCCAAAGGGTACAGGGGCTTATGTATTTGTGCTATGTATGTAACAGGCAGAGGGAAGCATCTCCGACCCTATAAAGTATATATATTCTTGATCAGCATCAACAGCCGAGACGATATAGCCATGTCCGTCTGTCTGTCCGTATGAACACCATGTTATATGTCATAAGAAGAAGAAATAACAAAGTTTTATTAGAAATTTGATTTCAAATATATGTATGCATGTACACGCATATGCAGCAATGCAAAAAAAGTAACGGCATTGCTCTCAGTTACCGCCACTCTCTATTCCCCCTCTCTTCTAAGAGTGATCGATATTCAGAGAGAATCATTGAAACAATAGAAACTTGCAAAACGGACAATGAGAGGAATGCGAGAATATGTTCTGCATTTGTCAAACTTTGACGGCAGTAGCAATGGCGCAGGTGCTAGAGCGTTGGCACAGCATTCAGGAGATCCTGAGTTCGAGTCTTGGTCGATTTCTCTTGCTTATTACAAAATATTTGATGTGAAGTGGTGAATATCTCTTCTTTTTTTTTTTACTGAAAATATGAATGCTGCTTAGACAATTCTTTTCGAGTGGAAAAGCATTGCCCTCAAATTAACATATCACGCTTGCCATTAATAATCTTTGTATTATTATATTAATACTTATTGTAATAATATGTTGTATATAACGGCTTAGATATGAATACCGGGTCTTATACTGTCGAGCACCTCGACTGTAACTTTTCGACTGGTTCTTTATCAGATTCGGTTTGAATTTAGTTCTGAAGCTATAAACGCTCAACGCTACGTTACATCAACTAGTATTTCTATATCCGGTACAGGGTTATATTAACTTTGTCAAAAATTATGTATTGTTATATTATTGATCAGTATCAACAGCTGAGTCGATTGAGCCATGTCTGTTTGTGTATTCGTCCGTTCGTCTGTCTGTAAGAACGCGTCGATCTCAGCAACTATAATAGATAGTTTGACATACAGTTTGTAAAGAAAGTGTTTTGACAAAATGAAAAATTTTGATTTTTCATGCTTGCTCCTCAAAAAAATTAGAACGTAGCAGGTGTTTATTGAAGAATACTCTTTTCATTTCTGTGCTTGCTTATATCAGCAAGCTTTCACATTTGTATAGATATTCAATCAAAAGCTGAGTGTTACGACACTTAATTTACTTATGCTTGTGTCGCATTAGTTCTCTATCTCGCTCGCATACATATGCACACATGGTAAGCAGACGCACGTATCACAGTCGTTCGCTGTCTCGCTCGTACACATGTGCTGACTGCTGTGCAACGATTCAATGGAAAAATAACTTTATTTTGTTTGTTGATTTTTTTGTCTTATTTATAAACCGATCTTGATGAAACTTTCAGCATTGCTTCTATATGTCATTCTTAACGCACGTATTAAGTTAGAAGTGTTTACGTTGAGAAATGTGGCCATCACTTTTTTTTTTTTTGTATTGCGGGGGGTGGTGGGAAAGATATCGAAAGTATAACATAAACTCGATCTGGAGGGTATACAGCAACTTTCATGCCAAATTTGGTGTCTCTAGCTCTTATAGTTGCTGAGATCGACGCGTTCATACAGACAGACGGACGGACGGACAGACAGACGGATATGGCTCAATCGACTCGGCTATTGATACTGATTAAGAATATATATACTTTATAGGGTCGGAGATGCCTCCTTCTGCCTGTTACATACATTTGCACAAAATTATTATACCCTTTTTTGCCCATTTTTAATGGGCACAGGGTATAAAAAATGTATCTCCTTGCAAGTAAAAATAAATAACAAAAATTGTTCTTATAAATAAGTTTATAAGTTTTCTGTCGAGCACCACGATTGTGGCTTTCTCGACTATTCCGCTAGCGTAGTTAGCTCCTAAATTAACATATTTCAGAGTTAAGCCATCTCATACATTACTTATTGTTTCTTTTTTTTACAGTCATTAATTGCATCGGCAATGGTGTTGCATGGTACAATTGATTCGCTGATTGATTTCTTCAGCTTCACCGCATGGATATTCTACGGTGGCGCCATGCTGGCGCTTATCGTGATGCGCTACAGCAAGCCCAACTGCCCACGGCCATACAAGGTTCCAATTATTATTCCCGTTATGGTATTGGCCATATCTGTGTACCTCGTTGCTGCGCCTATCGTAGAGACGCCGCGCATTGAATATGTGTATGCACTGCTTTTCATCTTTGCAGGCCTGATTTTTTACTTTCCCTTCGTAAAACTGGGCATGACACCGCACTTTATGAGTAAGTTATTACAGAAATGTTGCATAATCCTAATCCCAAAAATTTTCTTTCTTGTGAACTTTTAGACAAGGTGACACTGTTCTTTCAATTGCTACTGGAAGTTGTGCCAACATCATCGATGGCCATGTTCGAGTAACTTTCATGCGCTTAATATTCTACGTATTATCGGATGAAGAGCAATCAAATTTGTTTAGCTTCGTGCAATATATGCTACAAAATCAAAGACAAACACTAATATATGTATATTGTTAAAGTACAATATATACATTCATGTATATATATGTGCATATATTGATTCGCAGCTATTTGAAATATTTAAGGCTATAATTCAAAAATACAAATTTATAATATTTTATTTACTTAATCGGATTCCATTTTTGATGCCAAGATCAAATTTATGCGATGAAAATAAATTAAACTTTAAAATTTTCCTAAAAGAATTAATTAAGGATAATTAATTATATTCGTAATATGTGCACAATGTATCAAAACAAGCGGATCTTTCGAACGCGATGGACAGTATAATTGCTTATGCCAGTCATTATCAAATAAAATATAGTAAAAGAAAATCCATATGTGCATGTACATATATGTAAATGTTAATATGTATATCGCCGCTCGATTTATAAAATCGATATTATCACCATGAATTTCTGGTAGAAACCTCATGCGATAATAAAGTATTTTGTTGTACCTTCTACATGTAGCATTGGAAACTGTTCACGGTCAATAGTTTGTACAATTTCGGTAATTATACGAGACAGTATATACTTATAACAAAGTTGTATGTATTTGAAAAATGTTCAAATATATAAAATTTACAAATGGACCTAATGCCCAATAAAAGTGGCACAGTGTATTATAAAGATGTGCGCGCTCGACTGAGTCGCTCGTTATACACTTTTGTTATACAGGGATATATTGTATTATCTAAATTTTGTTATCTAGGCAGAAGGAGGCTTGACAGTATACACCTTGGCGGCCGTCAATATCGACATATATTTAAGGATAGAGACATTTTCACATTTGATTTCGTCGCTTGCTTGAAAGAATGAAATATGCGCAAGTATTGGCATAGATGTTGCCAAACTTCATGCGGAGAACATGATTGTGTGTATCTGTTGAACATACACACATAGAAACGAATCGCGAGCGCATGCGACCTAAGCCGTGCGTTCCGTTCTTCTGTCTACCCCATACTGTCGGCAATTTCAACGACGCGTCGCGATGCTCGCTGCGCTCTGCTTTGCGCTCTACGTTCGGCTTTTTTCTCTCTGGGGTTCTTTGCTGAGAGTGTGTGGTTATATGGTCAAGCAAAAAGTTGATATCATTTTTTTTGTACCAAATGAACCCTCTATGTATTGTATGCTTAATGATGCAATGTATTTCAGCTACAGTATGTCAAAAAAAAATCCTTTACACTCTGAAAAAAAAAAAATTTTTTTTTTTTTTTCTTTAAATGCGAAAAACATAGACTGCTGATGATTATAACGATTTTTTTTTTTAATTTTCATAATAATTTAAAATAATCAACAAATTCCAAGTTTACACATTTTTGACACTGTCAAGAAACTCTTTACACATTTGCTCACGGTGCTTAACCGTTATCTATGCTTTGTCGTGCCTCACTGCAGCGATATTTCTGCATATGATTCTTTGAATTTTACGCAGAGCTTACCTAAAAATTTATTTACATTTAAAATGCCTGGAAAGAGATTAAGCTTTGAAGTAGTTCAATTGATTTTCTACAATCACCAGTTGGGCAAATCTGTTACAGGATTGGTTGGAAGTAAATGGTGGAGGTGGCCATAAAAGAAATAGTCATAAGCGCGCAGACCGCCTAATCAAGCGTAAAGTTGGTCATAATCCTCACATATCGGTAAGAACTCTTGCCAAGGAGCTTAAGGAAAAATGTGACTTGGTTGTATCGCTGGGAGAATGATCAATCATCCAGAAGAATATTGGAATTGGGAAACCAAAATTATGATGTATTATATCGATGGTCCAACTAGGGTATGGCGCAAGGCATTTACAGCTCTGGAAAACCGATACATCATACCAACTTTTACATTTGGAAAGCTTTCGCTTATGGTTTGGGGTTGCATCTCTAGCCGAGGAGTCGGAGACCTGGCATTTATAGAGAACACAATGAATGCGGCGCAGTATTTATCTTCCAAATTTGAAGAGTAGTGCCGAGAAATCTGGATTTATTAAGAACAATAAGCCAAATTTCAAATTTTATCAAGACAATGACACAAAGCATAAGGAGCTTAATGTGAGGACGTGGCTTCTGTTTAACTGCGGAAAGGTCATTGATACACCACCCCAAAGCCCCTATTGAAAATTTGTGGGTCTACTTGAAGAAAAAAGTGGGAAAAAGGAAGACTAAAAGCGGTGCAGCGCTAAAAAAAAATGTAATATTAGAAGAGTGGCACAAGATCCCCCTCGAACATAACCTACCAAAATCGATCCATTCCATTAAGAAACGGCTTTATCATGTAAATAATGCAAAGTGGGGCCATACTAAATATTAAAATTAGTAATAAAGTTATAATTAGCTTTTAATGTTGAATTAATACTAAGAAAATACTACTTTGTGTAAAGAGTTTGTTGACAGTGGCAAAAATGTGTAAACTTGGATTTTATTGATTATTTTGTTAAATATTTATAGTTAGGTTATTTTGCTTTTACGCATTAAATTAATATATATTAATTAATCGTTAAGCATTAAAAATAATTCTTATATAATAATTGTAATTATTAGAAGCCCATGTTTTTCGCATTTAAAGATGAAAAAATTTGTTTTTTTTTCAGTGTGTTAAGAGGTTCTTAATATACTGTATTTGAATGAAGCTTGTTTGCGCGCCAGTATTCAATGCAAACAAGAGGGATCAGTCGAGCGCGCGCGACAGTATAATACCCTGTGCAGTTTTCTAAATTAAGTATTTTGATTATAATAGAAGTAAGAGCCTAACAGGTGTTTAAAGAATACCCTTTTGAAAGTCATTTTTTTGCATATGAATTCTTTGCTTGCTTATATCAGCAAGCTATCACATATGAATACATATTCAATCAAAAGCTGAGTGTTACGACACTTAATTTACTTATGCTTGTGTCGCAGTAGTTCGCTGTCTCGCTCGCACACATGTGCTGCCTGCTGCTCAACGATTCAATGGAAAATAATTTCTTTGCTGATTTTCTGTCTTATTTATAAACCGATCTTAATGAAAATTCTATATGATATTCAAGCACCTGTTAAGTTAGAAGTAACTACGTTGAAAAATGTGGCTATTATTAGTTTTTTTTCGATTTGCGCGGGAAGGGGGGAGGTATCCAAAATGTTAAATAAACTTGATCTGCGTATGGTATACAGGAACCTTGATGCCAAATTTGGTGTCTCTAGCTCTTATAGTTCCTGAGATCGACGCGTTCATACAGATGGACAGACAGACGGACATGGCTCAATCGACTCGGCTATTGATACTGATTAAGAATATATATACTTTATAGGGTCGGAGATGCCTCATTCTGCCTGTTACATACATTTGCACATAATTATTATACCCTTTTTTGTCAATTTTTAATGGTCACAGGGTATAAAAAAGGCTCGTGTGTCTACATCTATTCCAACTGTAAATATATGGTGGGCTCAAATGATAAATCCTAATAATCCAATAGCTAATATAGCATAAATTATTCCTTTTTACCAGATTCTTGACTAATAATGTGGGAAATTATTCCAAATCCTGGTAAAATTAAAATATAAACTTCAGGGTGACCAAAGAATCAAAATAAATGTTGGTATAAAATTGGGTCCCCTCCTCCTGCTGGGTCAAAAATGGAGGTATCTAAATTCATGCTACAGTCGACCGCATTCGACAGTATAATACCTTGTACAGGCTTCTATATTAAAATAATTATGTTGATAATAGGTACTTTGTACCTGCTACTCTACGATTCCGTGGAAAAATAACTTGTATTGCTGATTATGTCTTATTTACAAACCGATCTTGATGAAACTTTCAGCGTTCCTTCTATATATCATTCTTAACGCACCTGTTAAGTTAGAAGTGTCTACGCTGAAAAATGTGGCTATTATTCGTTTTTTTTTTTTCAAATTACGTGGGAAGGGGGGAGCTATCCAAAATATAAAATAAACTTGATCTGCGTATGGTATACAGGAACCTTGATGCCAAATTTGGTGTCTCTAGCTCTTATAGTTGCTGAGATCGACGCGTTCATACAGACAGACGGACAGACAGACGGACATGGTGCGTCTTCTGCGTGTTACATACATTTGCACAAAATTGTTATACCCTTTTTTGCCCATTTTTAATGGGCACAGGGTATAAAAATTGCGGATCAGTTGGAGCGCTTCCGACAGTATGATACCCAGTACAAGACACTATCAGAATATATTAGTTAAGCTAATAATTAGCCCTCGCACTCAGAGTGCTTAGTTTTAAGTAGCCCTCGAAGAATACAGAACTGACAAAGCTGTTGGTCCGAATTGTTTGTTTTTTTTTTTTCAGAAGAAATACACTTGGCACTCGTTCTGATCTAGGGATGGCACGATTAATCATATGCTATGCAATAATTGATTAATTTGTGCCAGTTTTCGATTTAATCGAATCTCCAAAAAGGTTGCGATTAATTGGTGGATATCGTAATCTCTGACAATTCAGGATGAACGATCTGTATACCTAAAGTATGTCATATCTTGGCAACATTGTTTCTTGGTATGAACGTCAATCCCAGCAGAGTTGGCGGGTACTACTGCATTCAAATGATTCAAATATTAGGGATGTTGAATATTTTTAATATGTGGCAGTGGGCAAAATGAAATTTATTATATCACTTCGAAATATCTATATAATTGATATTTTTTCCAAAAAAAAGTAGTACTTTTCCCCGCAATAAAAAGAGATAGTCTATATTAATCAAACATAAAAATATAATGCAGTAGATTCCATTACAATAAACATAAATATGAGATTCCTGTTTTTCATTTGTAATGCATATTAATTATTTTTAGTGTCCATTTTTGGCTTTCATTGACTTAAAAAATATTGTCTAAAATGAAGGAAAATGTAATTAAATTAACATATTACATATGTTAGCATACTTTAGCTTTAAAATACTCGCAGACCTGAATGACTCCGATATTGTTGGATGTCATTTTGTCAAGTTTGTCTTCGATTTTCAGTGTGTTTATGTGTAAATTTTATATATGTACAAATAACATCGCGCCGTAATTTGGCGCCATTTTTCCGTGAAAACGCGGACTCTTTATTCGTGAAAAAGACATCACTACATATTCATAATTTTTTTATACCCATTAAATTAAAAATGGGCAAAAAAGGGGTATAATAATTTTGTGCAAAAAGTATGTAACAGGCAGAAGGAGGCATCTCCGACCCTATAAAGTATATATATTCTTAATCAGTATCAATAACCGAGTCGATTGAGCCATGTCTGTCTGTCTGTCCGACAGTCTTTCCGTCCGTCCGTCTGTATGAACTCGTCGATCTCAGCAACTATAAGAGCTAGAGACACCAAATTTGGCATCAAGGTTCCTGTATACTATACTCAGATCAAGTTTATCATAAATTTTGGATACCTCTCCCCCTTCCCCAGTAAATCGAAATAAACTAATTGTGTCAACGTAGACAATTCTTAATTAACAAGTGCGTAAAGAATCTTATATAGAAGGAATGCTGAAAGTTTCAGTATAAGACCCGGTATTCAATTCTATGCTGTTATATACAACATATTATTGCAATAAGTATTAATATAATAATACAAAGATTATTAATGGCAAGCGTGATATGTTAATTTGAGGGCAATGCTTTTCCACTCGAAAAGAATTGTCTAAGCAGCATTCATATTTTCATGTAAAAATAAAAGAAGAGATATTCACCACTTCACATCAAATATTTTGTAATAAGCAAGAGAAATCGACCAAGACTCAAACTCAGGATCTCCTGAATGCTGTGCCAACGCTCTAGCACCTGCGCTATTGCAACTGACGTCAAAGCCTGACAAATGCATAACATATTCTCGCATTCCTCTCATTGTCCGTTTTGCAAGTTTCTATTGCTTCAATGATTCTCCCTGAATATCGATCACTCTTTGAAGAGAGGGGGAATAGAGAGCGGCGGTAACTGAGAGAGAAATGCCGTTACTTTTTTTGCATGGTTGCATATGCGTGTACATACATACATATATTTGAAATCAAATTTCTAAAAAAACTTTGATATTTCTTCTTCTTATGACATATTGGCAAAATTAATAACATATACATATGTAAATAAAATAATAGTAAAAAGTTAATTAATAATATATATAAAAAAAAGTGATATAAAAAATGGTCAGTACCGAGACTTGAACTCGCGTACTCGCACAGAATGTCTTGTTTTTATTGTTGTTACATATAATGCAATTAATTGTCGCTAAAGCTGCCATGAGCTTGTGGTAATTAGATATTAACTGCTTTGTTTATGGTCCGATCTTCATGCAATTTTCAGAAAATGTCCAGACATGAGCCCACATTATGTGTGCCAAATCTGAAGTATGTAGCTATTCGATTTGCGTGGGCGGAAGGGGGCGTGGCAAAATTCTAAAACAAACTTGATCTGCGTGCACACTATATGAGTGTTATCACCATATTTGGTAGCTCTAGCTCTTATAGTCTCTGAGATCTAGGTGTACATACGGGATTCATATCTATGCCGTTATATACAACATATTATTGCAATAAGTATTAATATAATAATACAAAGATTATTAATGGCAAGCGTGATATGTTAATTTGAGGGCAATGCTTTGCCACTCGAAAAGAATTGTCTAAGCAGCATTCATATTTTCATGTAAAAAAAAAAAGAGATATTCACCACTTCACATCAAATATTTTGTAATAAGCAAGAGAAATCGACCAAGACTCAAACTCAGGATCTCCTGAATGATGTGCCAACGTTCTAGCACCTGCGCCATTGCAACTGACGTCAAAGCCTGACAAATGCATAACATATGCTCGCATTCCTCTCATTGTCCGTTTTGCAAGTTTCTATTGCTTCAATGATTCTCTCTGAATATCGATCACTCTTAGTAGAAAGGGGGAATAGAGAGCGGCGGTAACTGAGAGAGAAATGCCGTTACTTTTTTTTGCATTGTTGCATATGCGTGTACATGCATACATATATTTGAAATCAAATTTCTAACAAAACTTTGTTATTTCTTCTTCTTATGACATATTGGCGAAATTAATAACATATACATATGTAAGTAAAATAATAGTAAAAAGTTAATTAATAATATATATAAAAAAAAGTGAAATAAAAAATGGTCAGTACCGAGACTTGAACTCGCGTACTCGCACAGAATGTCTTGTTTTTATTGTTGTTACATATAATACAATTAATTGTCGCTAAAGCTGCCATGAGCTTGTGGTAATTAGATATTAACTGCTTTGTTTATGGTGCGATCTTCATGCAATTTTCCGAAAATGAGCCCACATTATGTGTGCCAAATCTGAAGTATGTAGCTATTCGATTTGCGTGTGCGGAAGGGGGCGTGGCAAAATTCTAAAACAAACTTGATCTGCGTGCACACTATATGAGTGGTGTCACCAAATTTGGTAGCTCTAGCTCTTATAGTCTCTGAGATCTAGGTGTTCATACGGTATTCATATCTATGCCGTTATATACAACATGTTATTGCAATAAGTATTAATATAATAATACAAAGATTATTAATGGCAAGCGTGATATGTTAATTTGAGGGCAATGCTTTTCCACTCGAAAAGAATTGTCTAAGCAGCATTCATATTTTCATGTAAAAAAAATGAAGAGATATTCACCACTTCACATCAAATATTTTGTAATAAGCAAGAGAAATCGACCAAGACTCGAACTCAGGATCTCCTGAATGCTGTGCCAACGCTCTAGCACCTGCGCCATTGCAACTGACGTCAAAGCCTGACAAATGCATAACATATTCTCGCATTCCTCTCATTGTCCGTTTTGCAAGTTTCTATTGCTTCAATGATTCTCCCTGAATATCGATCACTCTTAGAAGAGAGGGGGAATAGAGAGCGGCGGTAACTGAGAGAGAAATGCCGTTACTTTTTTTTGCATGGTTGCATATGCGTGTACATACATACATATATTTGAAATCAAATTTCTAAAAAAAACTTTGATATTTCTTCTTCTTATGACATATTGGCAAAATTAATAACATATACATATGTAAATAAAATAATAGTAAAAAGTTAATTAATAATATATATAAAAAAAAAGTGATATAAAAAATGGTCAGTACCGAGACTTGAACTCGCGTACTCGCACAGAATGTCTTGTTTTTATTGTTGTTACATATAATGCAATTAATTGTCGCTAAAGCTGCCATGAGCTTGTGGTAATTAGATACTAACTGCTTTGTTTATGGTCCGATCTTCATGCAATTTTCAGAAAATGTCCAGACATGAGCCCACATTATGTGTGCCAAATCTGAAGTATGTAGCTATTCGATTTGCGTGGGCGGAAGGGGGCGTGGCAAAATTCTAAAACAAACTTGATCTGCGTGCACACTATATGAGTGTTGTCACCATATTTGGTAGCTCTAGCTCTTATAGTCTCTGAGATCTAGGTGTTCATACGGTATTCATATCTATGCCGTTATATACAACATGTTATTGCAATAAGTATTAATATAATAATACAAAGATTATTAATGGCAAGCGTGATATGTTAATTTGAGGGCAATGCTTTGCCACTCGAAAAGAATTGTCTAAGCAGCATTCATATTTTCATGTAAAAAAAAAAAGAAGAGATATTCACCACTTCACATCAAATATTTTGTAATAAGCAAGAGAAATCGACCAAGACTCAAACTCAGGATCTCCTGAATGATGTGCCAACGTTCTAGCACCTGCGCCATTGCAACTGACGTCAAAGCCTGACAAATGCATAACATATGCTCGCATTCCTCTCATTGTCCGTTTTGCAAGTTTCTATTGCTTCAATGATTCTCTCTGAATATCGATCACTCTTAGTAGAAAGGGGGAATAGAGAGCGGCGGTAACTGAGAGAGAAATGCCGTTACTTTTTTTGCATTGTTGCATGTACATGCATACATATATTTGAAATCAAATTTCTAACAAAACTTTGTTATTTCTTCTTCTTATGACATATTGGCGTAATTAATAACATATACATATGTAAGTAAAATAATAGTAAAAAGTTAATTAATAATATATATAAAAAAAAAGTGAAATAAAAAATGGTCAGTACCGAGACTTGAACTCGCGTACTCGCACAGAATGTCTTGTTTTTATTGTTGTTACATATAATGCAATTAATTGTCGCTAAAGCTGCCATGAGCTTGTGGTAATTAGATATTAACTGCTTTGTTTATAATCCGATCTTCATGCAATTTTCAGAAAATGTCCAGACATGAGCCCACATTATGTGTGCCAAATCTGAAGTATGTAGTTATTCGATTTGCGTGGGCGGAAGGGGGCGTGGCAAAATTCTAAAACAAACTTGATCTGCGTGCACACTATATGAGTGGTGTCACCAAATTTGGTAGCTCTAGCTCTTATAGTCTCTGAGATCTAGGTGTTCATACGGTATTCATATCTATGCCGTTATATACAACATGTTATTGCAATAAGTATTAATATAATAATACAAAGATTATTAATGGCAAGCGTGATATGTTAATTTGAGGGCAATGCTTTTCCACTCGAAAAGAATTGTCTAAGCAGCATTCATATTTTCATGTAAAACAAGCGGATCAGTCGAGGCGCATGCGACAGTATAGTACCTTGCATCAGTATTTACAACTGAAGGAGGGTAAGACTACAGTCGACCGCAGTCGACAGTGGGAGACTCTGTACTTTTCGTGAGGACCCAAAATAGAAGGAGGCGTGGGAAAAATTAAAAAAAGAAAATTATAAGCTGACGTTGTAGTTTGGAACCCCAGACCTCTCCCGCTTGCAAATCCCACGTCTTCTAAGTTGAGCTACTGACTTATGAGCTTCACAGCCATCAATCTCAATACTTATGCATCACGAATTTTAGCATTTGACAAATATGTACATAAATTCGAATTTCTAACTAAATTTTATTATTTACATTTTTTAAAGATTTTGCTACTTTCTGACAAATGATGCAGAATTTATAATATATATTGAAATCAAATAAGAACAATTAAATAATAATTGAAAAATAAAACTCAAATTTAAATTGTCAGCAGCGAGATTTGAACCCGCGCACTCGTAGCGAGTCTTGCTGTTGTTGTTGCTCTAATGCTGCTCAGCCCTTATGAATTTGTTGGTCATTCATTCCTTAAAATCTCCTTTGTTTATGGTTCGATCGGGATGAAATTTTCGGAAAGCGTCCGCACACATGTACACTCCATGTGTACCAAATCTGCTAAGTGTGGCAAGTCTGTAGCTCTTATAATACGTTTTTTTCGATTTGCGTGTGCGGAAGGGGGCGTGGCAAAATTCTAAAACAAACTTGATCTGCGTGCACACTATATGAGTGTTGTCACCATATTTGGTAGCTCTAGCTCTTATAGTCTCTGAGATCTAGGTGTTCATACGGACAGACAGACGGACATGGCTATATCGTCTCGGCTATTGATGCTGATCAAGAATATATATACTTTATAGGGTCGAAGATGCTTCCTTCTGGCTGTTACATACATGGCACAAATACATAAGCCCCTGTACCCTTTGGGTACCGGGTCTAATGAGAATTTCAAAAGGGTGTTCTTTAAGCACCTGTTATGTTCTTACTTTTATTTTTATCAAAATACTCAATTTAGAAAACTGCATAGGGTATTATCACTAAGCATACAATACATAGAGGGTTCATTTGGTACAAGAAAATGGTATCAACATTTTGCTTGACGATAGAACCCCACACTCTCAGCAAGGAACCCCAGAGAGTAAAATGCCGAACTGAGAGAGCAAAGCAGAGCGCAAAGTAGAGCGCAGCGAGCGTCGCGAAGCATCGTCGAAATTGCCAACAGTGTGGAATAGACCGCAGAACGGAACGCACAGCCTATGTCGCATGCGCTCTCGTTTCGTTTCTGTGTGTATATGCAACAGATACACACAATCATGAAGTTTGGCAACATCCGTGCCAATGCTTGCGCGCAGACAATATTCTTCTGAGCAACGAAATCGAATGCTGAAATGCCTCTGCGCTTGCATATACTTCCATTTCGACGACAACTTGCCGAACGTTGCAGTGGCTCCGTCGATAGAGCGCATGCTTGGCGTGCAACATTTTGGCGGTTCGATCCTCACTTGTTACACAATATTTTTATTTCATTTTCTTCTTTTTTACTATTTATTATCTTTGTTTATTATTTGCAGAAATGCTTTTGTAAAAACTGTAAGTAAAATAAGCTAATTCTTAAAATAAAAGGTCGAAATTGAGAGCTTTATATATTCCTATATACATATACACATGTAAAGCAATAAATATGTTTTTGTTGGCAATGCATATTCAAAAACAAATTTACTCAAATTCATTTCATTCAAAAAATTTAATTTAATTTAATTTTAGCCTATTTTACAAACATTTTTCATAATAACATTTCTGCAATAATTAAAAATGAATAATAAATAGTAAAAAAAAAAAATGAAATAAAAATATTGTGTAACAAGTGAGGATCGAACCGCCAAAAACCGCACGTCAAGCATGCGCACTATCTGCAGAGCCACCGCGGCATATGATTGGCGGCCGTCAATATCGACATATATGCAAGGACAGACGCATTTTCACATTTGATTTCGTCGCTTGCCTGAAAGAATAAAATAAGCGCGCAAGCATTGGCACGGATGTTGCCAAACTTCATGATTGTGTGTATCTGTTGAATATACACACAGAAACGAAACGAGAGCGCATGCGACATAGGCTGTGCGTTCCGTTCTGCGGTCTATTCCGCACTGTTGGCAATTTCGACGATGCTTCGCGACGCTCGCTGCGCTCTGCTTTGCGCTCTGCTTTGCTCTCTCAGTTCGGCATTTTACTCTCTGGGGTTCTTTGCTGAGAGTGTGGGGTTCTATCGTCAAGCAAAATGTTGATATAATTTTCTTGTACCAAATGAACCCTCTATGTATTGTATGCTTAGTGGTATTATACTGTCGCGCGCGCTCGACTGATCCGCTTGTTTTACAATGTTTTTGTGTGTGTATGTGATACTATCACAAAATTTGTGAAGGATAATCTTCCCAGTCAGCCAGTCGGGGACCCAGGGAATGTATGGATGTCTATAAGTACTACATGTTGTCGGAGCTATCTAAAGAGCTGTTAGATAATTTGTTCATTGTTTTTTCAAATTTCTTTTGAGATTTTAATACTTTTAGTGTTCTTTTAGAGGTAGTCCCAGGTAGGACTTGGACTTTTGGCTTTTTTGAGATTGATGTCTTGTTTGTGTTGGATTTGCTGAGTAGTACGCTGACAAGTCATTCAAGTCGTTATAATTAACTGGTGGAATGGATCGCTTACTATTAGAAACTGCTTCGCTTTGCTGTGTATTTTCAACTTATGTTAAGCAATCAGCTGAATGGTTTTTCTTATATAATTCGTATGCTGTCTTATTGTCTACTTGTAGGTTAGTTTTAATCGCTATAATTTCTTGTTGTTTTATGTATGTAGATTGTCCAATCTCCAATTTTGTCAGTTATGTTATTAATTAGCTTACTTTGATACATCTGCTCTCGTTTTAACAGGTTTCTTTTTGATCTTCGTTTATATGGTGATTGTCCCCGCAATTTGCGCAAGTTTTATCATTTTTACATATTTTGGCGGTGTGTCCGAAACGATGGCAGTTGTTGCATCGAAGGGGAGTTGAGATGTATGGACGGATAAAATACAGTTATACAGTTTTCGATAGAGATCTGGAGACGTTTTGGGTTTGGAGTTCTGATTGTATAATGTCTTCTGTTATACCTCGTAAATATATGACTTCCTTGCTCCGGATGCTCGGAGACTGGGACTAAGAAAACGACAGGACCACAGCCTATTTTCCGAAAACGTATGTGATCTGCGCCACTTAAAACCTATAATGCGGCTAACAGAACAAAAACTGAAGAAGAAAATCGGCTAAAGCAGGCTATTCAGGTAGAAATAAATGCTGTATGGTGACAAGGCGCATTACCAAGCTGTCATGTTCATAAGAAACAAGATCATGGCAACAGCAAATGCGCTATTACTATCACATGATATGGTGATAAATTCCGATGCCGTAATTGCCAGATTAGACTGCACCTATGCAGACCATTACCTTGTGTCGTACGACAGGGACAACAAATGGTTAGGCAAGGCGACCTTAGCTTATTGCAGTGTCATGATCCAGACGTTTCCGCATGACTCAACACTGAAGCAGAAGCTATCCCCATCATGCCCTCGTATCAGGACTTAAGAAGTCCTTGAAGATTATTTTTTCCCGGCATGTAGACGATGATATCATTTTTCCAGAGAATGATTCCCATCACACACTGACATAGTTCTTAAAACTAATTTTTTTTAGGGAAACTAGAATATTTGGCTTACATTGTCACAAAAATTGGGGCTATCCCAAATATATGTTGACTATCAGGTCCTTCTTGGGTTTAGCTAGTTACTACAGATGCTTTATTAAGGACTTTGCTGCTTAACTTGACTTAATAACGGATCACAAGAAAGCAAACCAATTACCATGATTTCTAGAACCCTGAAATATACCGAAACCAATTACGCTACTAATAAAAGGGAATTACCAAATATAGTCTGGGCACTAGGAAAGCGTGTATGGAACACGAAATATAAATACCTCAGTAAAATTGATATTTGTGCAACATTTGTTATGGCTGGTACAGTTATTCTAATAACGGAATTATTGTTTTGAGTATGCGTCTTTTATCGCTAATGCCTTGACATGTTCTTACATGTGATTATTTTTTAACAGCTTTTAATCTATAGTCCTGATAGGAATTTAAAGAAGACATTGTCATGCGTTTAATAGAAAGTTAACATTTGTGCAAAGTTTTTCATTTACAATTTGAGTCCGACACGTCAACGATCCCTGCGCAAAAAGTGATTTAGTTATTGAAAGTTATATTTTCCAACTCATTGAACTTTATTTTGTTGTGATTTTCGAGACTCCTTTTGAAATTTACACTATTTTGATCTAAAATGCCTCTCAAAGTCGAATTACGCCCCAAGGAGAAGACTCAGATTGAAACCATGGTGGAATATAGCGTAAAAGTTGGTGAAATAGCGAAAAAAATTATGCGTCATCGAAATACAATTGAAAATTCTGTAAAAACCCTGAAAAATACGCTCAAAATAACCACCAGGGGCAGTTCCAAAAGTTGATGCGCGCGCTAAGCGACACATTCGGGCACTTGCAACGGTAAAAACACCAAATAAAGACCAATTTGAAGTTGCCAATAACTAGGCAGAGGGTGCAACAGATTTGCCGAAAGGATTTGCAACTCAAATATGGTGCCAAGGTGCGTACGCCATAACTTTTACCCCGCCATAAAAAGGCCCGACTTGGCTTTTATGAGAGGTACAAGTTTTGGGATAACAATTTCGACAGAGTTATCTTCAGCGATGAGAAGAAGTTTAACTTGGACGGTCCAGACGGAAAACAAAAGTATTGGCATGAGCCAAGTCATCCCCGGCAGACTTGCTATAAGCGGAACCAAGGTAGTGGCTCTCTCATGGCATGGACAGCTTTTAGCTCACCTGGAAGTCTAATATTTGCTTTATACCAGGACAGATCGATTCGTAAATTTATACGGATCACCTTGAAAGTGAACATATACAATTTACGGAGGATTTCCATGATGAGGACTGAATATTTTAACAGGATAATGCTCCTATACATGCATCAATTTATATGACGTCATTTCTGGAATCGAAAAATATCCCCTTATAGGAAGAGCCAGCTATAAGTCCAGACTTCAATCCTATAGACTATCTCTGGGGCATCCTTACAAAAAAGGTTTTTGAAGGTGGAAGGCAGTTCGATTCCTTAAAGGATGCGTCATCGAAATTGCTGTCAGTGTGGAATAGACAGCAGAACAGAACACACGGCTTATGTCGCATGCGCTCGCGATTCGTTTCTGTGTGTATATTCAACAGATACACACAATCATGTTCTCCGCATGAAGTTTGGCAACGTCCATGCCAATGCTTGCGCACAATTCATTATTTCAAGCAAGCGACGAAATCAAATGTGAAAATGTCTCTATCGTTGAATATATATATATATATATATTGACGGACGCCAAGCGTATGCCGCGGTGGCTTTGCAGATAGTGCGCATGTTTGACGTGTAGCTTTTTGGCGTTTCGATCCTTAGTCGTTACACAATATGTTAATATGACCGCCAAGCTTAAAGCTCCCTGTAAACCTATCACCTTCTATGTACATGCATTTCAGATCTTAGGGAGTTTTCTGTCATTATCTTTTTAAATTTTTGAAATATCTAAAATATTATTCAATGTGATGCGACGCGATGCTCGCTGCGCTCTGCTTTGCGCTCTGCTTTGCGCTCTCCGTTCGGCTTTTTACTCTCCGGGGTTTCTTGCTGAGAGTGTGGGGTTCTATGGTTAAGCAAAAATTTGATAACATTTTCTTGTACCAAATGAACCCTCTATATATTTTATGCTTAGTGGCAGTATGGTCATCAGTGATTGGCGTCTACCTTTTATTTTCTTTGCATTAGGGGTCACTTGGTCATTTCTAACGCTGGTCACAGAACATGAAAACAAACTGCGATTATTGTTATTGGAAGCAGTCTTTGGCTCTGACTTAGCGTTATCGGATAAAAGTTTTGACGAGGCTCCAGCAATTAAGTGCTGATATCTACGATTCAAGACTGCTTCGCAATCACTCCACATTGGAATGGTTGTATAATCGCGTTGGTCTTCCCATTTGGCTTTGGTCATTGGATCAACGCTGTTCTTTACGAGGTGAACGATGATTGCATTGGAAATCTTTTTATCGTCACCTATCGAGAGAAGTGAGCCATATATGGCGGAGACAGTGTCTATTCTCGATCGTAAAGCAGCAGCAGAAGACTGCGCTATTCTTGGTAGGCTAAAGAGAGCGTTAATATTATCATTAAATATTAGACAATCATTGTCATACACTGTCTTTAGCCTGTCGAAGGTCTTCGGATAATTTACCTCATCTACATGGTATGCTCTTACAGTCCCCAGAGCTTCACTGGACAGACACGATATCATATGATTAACTTTTGAAAATGAATATGCCTGACCAGCAATGTAAAAGGAGTGAGTGACGCCTGCACAAAGCGCGCCAACGAAAACGACCAACAACAACTGCACAACTGCCGCTAAGCACAAACGAAAACGAAACCAGTCGAAAAGGCTACAGTCGACCGCATTCGACAGTATAATACCCTGTACAGGCTTCTATATTAAGAGTATTTTGATAATAGATACTTTGATTAAAATAAAAGTAAGAACATAACAGGTGTTTAAAGAAAACCCCTTTGAAACTCTCATTTTGCATATGAATTTTTTGCTTGCTTATAGCAGCTCACTTTCACATATTTATACATATTCAATCAAAAGCTGAGTGTTACGACACTTAATTTACTTATGCCTGTGTCGCAGTAGTTCCCTATCTCGCTCGCACAAATATGCACACATGGTAAGCAGACGCATGTGTCACAGTCGTTCGCTGTCTCGCTCGCACACATGTGCTGCCTGCTGCTCTAAGATTCCGTGGAAAAATAACTTTTATTGCTGATTATCTGTCTTATTTACAAACCGATCTTGATGAAACTTTCAGCGTTCCTTCTACATATAATTCTTAACGCACCTGTTAAGTTAGAAGTGTCTACGTTGAAAAATGTGGCTATTATTCGTTTTTTTCGATTTGCGGGGGAAGGGGGGAGGTATCCAAAATTTAAAATAAACTTGATCTGCGTATGGTATACAGGAACCTTGATGCCAAATTTGGTGTCTCTAGCTCTTATAGTTGCTGAGATCGACGCGTTCATACAGACGGACAGACGGACAGACGGACGGACAGACAGACGGACATGGCTCAATCGACTCGGCTGTTGATGCTGATCAAGAATATATATACTTTATAGGGTCGGAGATGACTCCTTCTGCCTGTTACAAAAATTTTTTTCACAAAGTTAATATATCCCCTGTACAGGGTATAAATAGCGGACTGCATCTTTGCAGCTATGTGCGTGTGTGTGTATATATGTGCGCTTTCGAGCAGTCAACTGGTCAACTTCCAGTGACTGCAAGTGTAGGCAGGCGTTGGTTTTATTAGCACAACCAATGCAATTTGGCTGTTCAGCTTTCAATTTTTAGCACAGGACCTGCTGTTCTGGTCTTTTAACTGCCGACGCAACTTTCCTTGGAATTTCCAGTCTAACCGAGATCCAAAAGGGAATCCAAATGGGAAATGGCAATAGGGCAATGTCCAACGAAGTCCACAGATTTTGGAAGCAATTCTTTGTTGCACCGTCGCGATTAATTTGTTATTATTAATTTACATTTTCAAACTTTTCGCGGGGCGGGCCCCACAAATTCCAAATTGAGATTTAATATTTTGTATGCACTGCACTTCGAAATTGTTGCCAAAAAAATCTATTTAAAACTATCCACCCTATTATTAAAAATGTAAATATAAATACTAAAGTAGTAATAGTTATGTTCTTGAAACTTAAAAAATTTGGCGGTATTTTAGTCTATCCAGAGGAACCTGTTTTTTAATCGATAATCCACGATGGACCTTACTTAAGTTTGTAATCAGTTTATATACCGTCGTTATCAGAATATTTTATAAGAAAAATAATATTCAATAGTTTTTATAAAAAATTATATCAGATCAAGGTGTAGCTTATATTTAAGTAATAATGGGTTACAATAAATTTATTTATACGGATAAAATAATGAAAAAGTTTTTGAAGGTGGATTTGGTAGTAAAATTATAAAGATTAATAATTTGATTTTAGCTCTAAAATATGTACACATCGCCCGTCGCTCTTATTATTAAGGTAAGATAAGTCGTAACATAGTAGATGTACTGGAAAGTGTATCTAGAATGACAATTTAAAGCTTATTTAGTAAAGCATTTCATTTACATTGAAAAGATTTTTGTGCAAATCAATATAAATTGATTAGATTTTATTTATTAATTTTTAAAGTTTTTTAAAAAAGTATTAAAAATAATTATATAAGAGAAAGTTTTAGTATTGTTTAAAGAAAAAAAAAATTTAATAATAGTTTAATAGTATTGTGAAAGAAAATTGAAATAATTTGAAAAATTTTTATTTTGAAAGAAAATTTAATTTATTGTACCTTGTGTATCAGTGTTTATTAAATAAAAAATATAAATATATTTTTCTCGATTTTAAAAGAGTTAATATAATAAAAAAGTTAATGTGACAAAATTATTTTAAATATTATATTAGAAATGAAATGTTATTCGTTTTTAAAGGTATCTAGTTTTTCAAGAAATAAATTTAATTTAGAATTTATAAATTTATTTAAAAAATTTTTTAATTAAATAATTTATAAATTTAATATTTTATGGGATAAGCTATAAAATAAATTTTTAAAAATAATAAATATACTTAATAAATATATGCTTAGAATTAGCAATTGTTTAAAAGAATGTTATAATTTATTTTATAAAGTAAATTATTTATTAAATTTTAATTATTTATTGAAATATTAATTTTAATTTTTAAAATTAATTAATAATGATAAAATTAGTATATTTTATTGTAAAATAAATTTAAATGAGAAGTTAAAATAAAGAATTCGGCAAAAATAATATTCGCCTGTTTAACAAAAACATGTCTTTTTGAATTAAATTTAAAGTCTAACCTGCCCACTGAAAATTTTAAATGGCCGCAGTATTCTAACTGTGCAAAGGTAGCATAATCATTAGTCTTTTAATTGAAGGCTGGAATGAATGGTTGAAGAAGGGGTGTTTTTTTTTAGATTAGGTAGGTGGGGTTGGTGGGGTGGTTTGGTGTTTTTTTTTTTTAGGGTGCGATTATAAAAAATAAAATTTTTTTTTTTTTTTTTTTTTTTTTTTTTTTTTTGTTTTTTTTTTTTTTTTTTATTTTTAATTAAAAAAAAATATAAATAATTAATTTTTTTTTTTTTTTTTTTTTTTTTTTTTTTAAAAAAATATTTTTTTTTTTTTTTATTTTAATAAAAAAAAATAAAAATAAATGTTGGTTTTTTTTTTTTTTTTTTTTTTCTTTTTAAAAAAAAAAAGGAAAGGGGGGGGATTTTTATTTAAAAAGAAATTTTTGGGGGGGGAAAGGGGGGGGAAAATAAAATTTTTTTTTTTGTTTTTGTGGGCTTGCGTGTCGATTTGCCGGTGGCACAGGGCGTAGAGCATTAGACTGTGAATCAAGGGATCGCGAGTTCGAGGCTCGGAAGATTCGTTTTGCTATCTGTAGAATATTTTTTGAATGCGTAGATTTTGCTATTCACGATTAGTACAGAGTCTCCCACTGTCGACTGTAGTCTTACCCAACTTCAGTTGTAAATACTGATGCAAGGTACTATACTGTCGCATGCGCCTCGACTGATCCGCTTGTTTTAGCTGAATATGCAAGAATTTTATTTATAAGAATGTAATTTTGTATGATTTTTTTATTTAAAGTTAATAATAATTTCATTTATTTTTATTTGAGTGCGGGGTATTTTACCGTGGTTTCGTTATGATAAATTAATATATTTAGCTTGAAAATGTTTTTTAATATTTTTCATTAAATTATTTGTTATTTTTTATTGGTTTTAAAATTTTGTTATTTTCAATTTTGTTATGAATTAATTTTAGTAAAGTTAATAGAAAGTTTATTGTCTATCTTATGTTTTCAAAACATATGCTTGTTCATGCTCATTAACTAATCATTTAGAAATTAGTGGGTTAACAAAATAATATAAAAAATAAATGACAGTTAAAATTTGTCCTGTTAAAACATATGGTTCTTCAACTGGGCGAGCTCCAATTCAAGTTAATAAAATTACTGTTACTACTATTGATCAGAATAAGATTTGATTAATTGGGTAAAATTGGTTTCCGCGAAATTTTCTTAAATTATAGAAAGGTAAAATTATTATTCATCATCTTGAAATATTAATTGGAGCTGGTAAATCTACTAATGCATTGTTTGCAATTTTAAATAATGGGTAGGAAGTTCGTATTGGTTTATTCATTAGATTATAATTCGAAGAGGTCCTTTTTGCATATTTGTAATTTTTACAACAACAATTAAAGTGCTTAGTAAGTAATTTATATAAAATTGTAATACATTTTTTTGGGAAGTTATATAATTTATTAAGAGATAAAGAATTTTGTGAAATGTAAAAATTTAAGTTTGGGATAATTTCTATTTCGTTATTTAAAAATCAAAATATTGAAGAATTTTTGTCAATTAAAAAGAATAAAATTAAAAAAAATAAAGAAAAAGAAAATAAAGTTAATTTAATTGATAAATTAAATATTTCATTTGAAGCTAAAGAAGTTACATAAATAAATAGAACTAGTATTCCCCCTAAAAAAGTAAAAATAGAATATAAGAAAATCAAAATGATTTTGTTATTATTCCTGTTATTAAACAAATTATAATTGTTTGTAAAAGAAGAGTTAATCCTATAGCTAGAGGATGAATTATATTAATAAAGAAAATTTAAAAGATTAAGATTAAAGCATAGATAATTAATTGTATAATATCAAGAGGTACTTTATATAAAATATTAATTTTGGGGATTAATGAAAAAGAAATTCTTTTCTCTTGAAGTTTTAAAAGAATGTATCTTATTTTTGATTTACAAGACGTTTTTATTAAGATGTTTTTATTAAACATTTTTATTATACCCTGTGCCCATTAAAAATGGGCAAAAAAGGGTATAATAATTTTGTGCAAATGTATGTAACAGGCAGAAGGAGGCATCTCCGACCCTATAAAGTATATATATTCTTAATCAGTATCAATAGCCGAGTCGATTGAGCCATGTCCGTCTGTCTGTCCGTGTGTCCGTCTGTCCGTCCGCAATTAAAAAAAAAAAACGTATTATGGCCACATTTCTCAACGTAGGCACTTCTAACTTAACACGTGCGTTAAGAATGATATATAGAAGGAACGCTGAAAGTTTTATCAAGATCGGTTTGTAAATAAGTCAGATAATCAGCAATAAATGTTATTTTTCCACGGAATCGTAGAGCGGCAGGCAGCACATGTGTGCGAGCGAGACAGCGAACGACTGTGATACAAGCGTCTGCTTACCATGTGTAAATATTTGTGCGAGCGAGATAGCGACCTACTACGACACAAGCTTAAGTAAATTAAGTGTCGTAACACTCAGCTTTTGATTGAATGTGTATAAATATGTGAAAGTTAGCTGCTATAAGCATGCAAAGAATTCGTATGCAAAAAAGTGAGAGTTTCAAAAGTCTATTCTTTAAACACCTGTTATGTTCTTACTTTTATTTTAATCAAAGTACCTATTATCAACATAATTTTAATATAAAAGCCTGTACAGGGTATTATACTGTCGAATGCGGTCGACTGTAGCCTTTTCGACTGGTTTTAGTATAATATTTTTGACTTTTACAGTTTGTGAAGGGGCTTTTGGTTTATCAATTTTGGTGTCAATAATTCGAACTCATGGAAATGATTATTTTTAATCTTTTAGAATTATATAATGTTGAAATTAATATTTTTTTTGGTTTTTTTTATTTCCAATTTGTTTTATTAATAAAATATTTTGAATGGTTCAAGTTTTAATAATTTTTGCTAGATTTTTTTATTTATTAATAAATAATTTTACTAATTTTTTAATAGAATATCCTATTTTTTAGGGTGTAATATATTGTCATATGGTCTAATTTTATTAATGTTATGAATTTGTTCTTTAATATTAATAGCAAGGGGGTCGGGAGTTCTGCCTACATGGTAAAGTGTCTGATCGGTTTCAACTTCGCGAAGCCCAGCTCGATCCATGCTGGCAAGCTTCAAGCATCTCACCGCCTCCACGTGGCGGCCCCAGAAAGCGGCTCGGTCAGCCGACAGAGCTCTTGCTAAGGTGAGAAGGCGGAAACCCAGCACGCGTCTGTACTCGAATCGAGCGGCGTCCTGGTTAGCGTCTGTTCCACATTGGACGGCTACACAGATGTCTTTCTCAAGATCGGTAGACAATACAGGAGATCGACCGCTGATGACTAGAGCATTCTAACACCTCAGTACCCAGATTGAACCCCTGGCGAAATGGCTGTTGGGCTAATGCTGCAGTTACCTCCGTCCTATTAAAACTTGGCGAGTCTTTAAGTACGTTCGAATCACATCATCATTAAGTTGATGGTACAGGTGCAGTTGAGAGAACTCCTGCTTAGTGTCCGTCCTGGCTCTGAACACTTGCACCCATAAAGTCTTGTGTCAACCCTCGCACGGACCTCACTGCTTGCAAAGGGACCCATGAGGACATGGTGGACAACTGTACTACTTGAGTGGAGATAGCGGCTTAAAGTTTGGACCCAACAACATGAATACTCCAACTCAAATAAATAAAGATGCTGAAATACCCAGCGTATTTCGTAGAAGTGCCCTTATGGCAAGATCACCAGTGGCAAAGCAAAGATGCGATCAGAAAGATGAGGAAGTGGGCAGGTCGAAGTAACAGACCCCAAACAACGCACGTCAGGATGGGAACGAACCATCAGTCAGCACGGCGACGATGGAAAGGTGCACTCCATCATTGGATACACCTGAGTCACGCCAGCCTGTTAACCAGGAGCATAGTTCCCCAAGACAGGAACTAATACTTAAGATGAGAGAGTTAGAGGAAGAATCTCTATTGCAATGCAGAGCAGTGCTACATAAGATGAAGAAGGCTATGCGCAAACAGAGGAACATAAGCATGGATGTCAAGGACGGCACGTCGGAGCTAAGCGAGCTCCTCGACGTAATCGCAAGCTACAGAAATACCTGGAAGAGCGCCGAAAAAGATAGAACCGAGGACCTTCGGAAAAGGCAGAAAAAGGCAACAGAGGACGCGAACGCCACTCCGATCTCTGTTTTGCAAAAGAGAATAGCCACTAGCCCGACACTACAGGAAGCAAACAAGAAGCCGCGGAACACATCTCTGACTGCAGATTTTCAATTAGTGACACGAAAGAAAATAGCTAAGAAAAGAGAACAAGAGAAGATCGCAAAAGAGAGTCAAAAGAGAGAGCCTGAAAAAACAGACAAGGCAAGTAAGTTTAGAGTGCGAAACCGCCCAGATGCTGTGCTGATCAAACCAGCTGAAGGCAAGAGCTATGCCCAAGTACTCGGTGAGCTACGTAGGAATGTCAAGCCAGAGGATGATGAAAGTGCTATCCGCTCGATCAGGAGAACAAAAACGGGGGATATGCTACTGGAATTAACTAAAGGAAGCAAAACCCAAATGCTTGGCGACGCAATAAAAGGTTTGTTGAAGGAAACGGCTACGGTAAAGGTACTCAGGCCAACCGTTAAAATCGAAGTCCGAGATCTGGACAGCTTCACCGAGGAATCAGAAGTCAAGTCCGCAATATCGGAAGTGACATGGCTCTGCTGAGGATATACGAGTACGGCTAACAGGTGTAAATAGCTCGGAGCAACGGAGAGCTTTCATTATTCTCGCCGCAGAAGATGCAGTAAAAGTCTTGAAAGAATCGAGAATCCGAATCGGGTGGACCCGTGGCCGAGTAAAGCGCTGCGAAGACATCAAACGGTGCTTTAAATGCTTCGGTGTAAATCACGTGCAGAGCCAGTGTACAGGACCTGATCGCAGAGACCTGTGTATCAGGTGCGGAGAGAGCGGACATAAAATGCAAGGTTGCACCAAACGCCCAAGGTGCTGCTTATGTGCTCATGAGAAGTTAAAGGAGCTCGACCACTTCCCTGGATCAAATAACTGCGCAGCCAGTATCAGGAAAGCCAAGACATGAAGGTACTATAAACTAATTTGCATAAGAGCACGACAGCGGACGCCCTACTGTCTCAAATAGTTGTGGAACAACGAGCTGACTTAGTGATAATCAGCGAGCAGTATAGGAGAAGAGAAGATGGCGTATGGCTGGAGGACCACACCAAAACTGCCGCTATCTGGATACCGAATCGAAGTAGCATCCGGCATACAAATGAAGGACGTGGCAACTGTTTTGTGTATCTTAAAGTCAACGATTACCACATATTCAGCTGCCACCTAACACCAAATGACGACATCCAAACATTTGAGAGCAAGCTGAACGAGATAGAAGACACAGCCTCGCAACTACAGGGAAAGTATATTATTGCCGGGGATTTTAATTCAAGAGCAGAAGAGTGGGTCGTGCCAGTAACGGCGGCCAGACTTGGACTCATTGTCCCAAATGTAGGCATTACACCAACTTTTAGCCGAATTGGATGCGAAGGTACGATCCCTGACATAACCCTAGTGTCAGAGAATCTGTCACGTAAAGTCAAGGACTCGAGGGTTCTGGACATATACACAGGTAGCGACCACCAATACATCTCATTTGGAGTGGAAGAGACCCTAGGAAGGATCCGACCCGCCAATACTGACCGACAGAGCCACAGATGGAATGTTCGGCGTCTGAACAAGGCAGCATTGATCACCGTGCTGGACAGGAGAGCCGTCGTAGCCCAAGCCACAGAGACTACTGAGAACACGGTTAATAGCATCATGTCGATGATCAAAAATGCCTGTAATGCTGCAATGCCCAAAACCGGAAATAGACGCAGGGAAGGCCAAGAAGTCTATTGGTGGACAGAGGAAATCAGCATACTAAGAGCAAATTGCCTAATATGGTATTTCCACGACAGCACATTTGGATCATTCGACGGAATTTTTCACATTCGGTCCCGATGTGAGTTTCATCTCCATACAAAATTCGAAAAAGTCATTTATTTTGAATGAGCTCATTCGATCTCATTGGGTCAGTATTTTTTTTATCAATAACACGATGCTTATCGATGAATTCTTAAAAAACAGAACAATCATCCCTAACAACAGCTGCTGTGATGAAGGCGCCAAAAATTATTTTAAAAATAACAAATATTGCTAATTTTTTATAGTTATATTACGGCTACGGATAACGATTTCACTGCTATACACCTACAAATGCCCAGACATATGGCGATTTTTGTATTTGACGTTAAATTTTTTATTTTTGATTGTTTGGTTACAAGCAGCACAGCTGATTTATTTCGAGCGAAACATATTTTGTCGTGGAAATGCAAAATTTGGTCACATCCGAATGTGACCGAATGTGCCGAATGTAGAGTGTCATGGAAATACCCTATAAGATGCCGACGCCGCCTAACTAGAGGCAGACGCCGAGGAGACTTCGCAGAAAAGGATACAGAAAAGGAAATTCAGAATAGGAGAGCCAAAAAACATCTGAACATCGCTATTCGAAAAAGCAAACTTGAGAAATGGAAAACCCTTTGCGATGATATTAACTCAGACCCGTGGGGCCTAGGGTATAAAATCGTCATGAAAAAGCTCAAGACCTACCGCGCATCCCCCCTGCTTGGAAACGGAAAAAATGGACAACATAGTTCAGATGCTATTTCCCACCCACCCAGCCAGACAAGCAGAGCCGATGATAACAGCAGACGATAGCCTGGTTGAGATTTTTACCAGAGATGAACTCTCGAAAGCGGCAAAAAGCCTGAAACATGGAAAAGCGGCAAGACCCGATAATATACCTGTGGAAGTGCTATCTGTTATTGCAGAAAGCAGGCCTGAAATGCTGCTGGACATGTACAACGCATGTATTCGTAGTGGAACATTCCCCAATTTATGGAAGGTTCAGCGGCTGGTTTTGATTAGCCAAGGGAAAGATGATCCCGCTACCCCCTCGGCCTATCGACCACTTTGCATGCTTAATACAGAAGGAAAGCTCATAGAAAGACTAATTAAGCCCCGCCTCGCAGTCGCGGTAGATAATGCAGGAGGACTCTCTCCGAGGCAGCACGGCTTCACACCGGGCAGGTCTACAATCGGAGCAATCAGAGAGGTCACAGAAGCAGCGCTCGCGAGTCACCAAGGCAACCACCATTCACGACCAATTGTACTGCTGGCAACGCTAGATGTGAAAAATGCTTTCAACAGTGTTAGGTGGGCGGATATGATAGAGGCACTACGCACGCGATTCCAAATCCCGGCGTATCTGATGCGAATTCTGCACAGTTACCTCGACAATCGAAAGCTTTTGTATCAGACGACAACAGAGGAAAAATGCATTCAAGTCACAGCTGGAGCAGCACAGGGATCAATACTTGGACCAGATCTCTGGAACATAGCCTATGACGATGTTCTCCGTATAGAGATGCCCAATGACACATTTCTGGTGGGATATGCAGACGACATCGTGGCAGTCATACCGGCGCGTACCACAGAGTATGCCAAACGCAAACTTACGCAAGTGATGATTCGTGTTAAGGACTGGTTGGATTGCCGAGGACTATAGCTAGCAACCGAAAAAACAGAGCTGCTTCTAGTAAGTAGGCGACAAAACCAACTGGAGATGGACATGAGGATAGGCGATAGCATAATAAGGACTCAAAAGGTCATCAAGTACCTAGGAATCCGGCTTGACTCAAAGCTAACCTTTCAAGCGCAGCTTACTTACGCATCGACGAGGTCCGCCACCACAATACGTTCACTAAGCAGGCTCATGACAAATGTGGGTGGACCATTGCAGTGCAGGCGTAAGTTGCTAATGGAATTCAACAACGCCATTCTTCTCTATGGATGTGAGATCTGGGCAGACGCCTTGAGCACTAATTACAAGGCAAATCAGCTCCTATCGATGCAGAGGACGAGTGCGCTGAGGATAATAAGCGCTTATAGGACTGTATTGGGATCAGCAGCGATGGTCATTGCAGCTGAGATACCGGTTGATCTACTGGCTCGAGAGTGCAAGAAAATGTATGAGCTTCGCCAAACAGGAAGAGCTACAAGACAGTCAGCCGACGTCTGTAGACAGGATTCCCTTAACCAGTGGCAAGAAAGGTGGACAAACGATAACAAGGGAAGGTGGACAGCAAGACTTCTACCCGATCTCAAAGTCTGGATACAGAGAAAACACGGTGATGTTGACTATTATATTACACAAATGCTGACAGGACACGGGTATTTCAGTTCCTTTCTGTACTCTATAGGTAAATCCACAGAGGCTAGCTGCGTCTACGGAGATACGGGAAGAGACAATGTAGAGCATACAGCCTTCCACTGCGAGCGATTTGCCGAACGACGACAACGACTACTACAAGAAGTAGGGCACATTAAGCCGGGCAACATTATAATGATAATGATCAGCAACGAGGAGAATTGACGACAAGTCGCGTGCTTCATAGGCGATATCCTCCGCCTAAAGGAAAAAAAATTAGATGAGAGAACATAGTCCGGGCAGTCTGGACGCAGACAAGTGTTGAGAGCGCTTAGCGCGAAATAGGCCCCACTTCGAAGTAAAGCGAAAGTGGAGATAGGCCTATTAAGGAGTGGTTTTTAGTTGGTACGAGCCCCACATATCACATTGCGACTGTAGTGTGAGGTGCAGAAGACATTTTCCCCCTTAAGCCAAAAAGAAATAAAAAAAAATGATTGTTTTTATTAATAGTTTCAACTCGGCGAAGCCCGGCGCGATCCATATTGGCAAGCTTTAAGAATCTCACAGCCTACACGTGGCTTCATCGGGAAGCGGCTCGGTCACCCCGAGCTCTTGCTGAGGTGAGAAGGCGGAAATCCAGCACGCGTCTGTACTCGAACCGAGCGGCGGCCAGGTTAGCGTCTCTTCCACATTGGACGGCTAAACAGATGTCTTTCTCCAGATTGGTAGACAATAAAGAAGATCGACCGCTGATGACTAGAGCATTCCAACACCTCAGTACCCAGATTGAACCCCTGGCGAAATGGCTGTTGGGCTTATGCTGCAGTTACCTCTGTCCTATTAAAACTTGGCGAATCTTTAAGTACGTTCGAATCACATCATCATTAAGTTGGTTGTACACATGCAGTTGAGAGAACTCCTGCTTGGTGTCCGTCCTGGCTCTGAACACTTGCACCCATAAAGTCTTGTGTCAACCCTCGCATGGATCTCACTGCTTGCAAAGGGACCCATGAGGACATGGTGGACAACTGTACTCACTTGAGAGGAGATAGCGGCTTAAAGTTTTGACCCAACTACAACTACAACATGAATACTCCAACACAAATAAACAAGATCACCAGTGGCGAAGCAAAGATGTGATCAGAAAAAGGAAGAAGCGGGCAGGTCGAAACAACAGACCCCAAACAACGCACGTCAGGATGGGAACGAACCATCAGTCAGCACGTTGGCGCTTGGAAAGTTGCACTCCACATAAACGACGAAATAAGTAGGGATTAAAAGAGTACAAAAGGAAAAGAATTAAGCATGGATGTCAAATTGGATCACCTGAGTCACGCGAGCCTGTTATCCAGGAGCATAGTTCCACTGGAAGAACAGGAACTAAATACTTAACCGATGAGAGCTTTAGAGGAAAAAGCAATTGTACAATGCAACAGCAGTGCTACATAAATGCAAGCAGGCTATGCTGCAAATAGAGGAATATAAGCATGGATCGTCAAGGACGGAAGGCAAAGCAAGACGAAGCCCTCGACGTATTCGCGAAGCTGCAGAAATATGCTGGAAGAGCCGCCGAAAAAAAGAAAAGACGAAGACCTTCGGAAAAAGGCAGAAAAAGGCAACAAAAGAAACGAAGGCCAGTCCGATCTGTGTATTTGCAAAGAACCAATGCCCAGACGCAGGCTGAACAAAAAGCCGAGGACTAGAGCTACGCAACCAAGAACACTGAGCTGCAAACTAGTTTTTATTAGACGCATTAAACCAAGAGGTATTAAAACATGAAAGAAAGTCATCCGCTCAATAAGGAAGAAAAAAAACCGGGGATATAAGCTAATAAGAGCTAACGGAAGCGAAACCAAAAAAGCGCAGAAAATGCTTTGGAAATGGAAACGGCTACGGCTAAAGGTACTCAGAAGCCAAACGTACTCAATCGAAGATCCGAGATCTGGACAGCTTCACCGAGGAATCAGAAGTCAAGTCCGCAATATCGGAAGTGACAAATGGCTCTGCTGAGGATATACGAGTACGGCTAACAGGTGTAAACAGCTCGGAGCAACGGAGAGCTTTCATTACTCTCGAGATGCAAGAAAATGCAGTAATCCGAAAGCCAAACATTTGAGAAGCAAGTGAACAGAACATTGAGAGAAGCAAAAAAGACACTCGCATCTACAGGGAAAGTATATTATTGCCGGTGATTTTAATTCAAGAGCAGAAGAGTGGGGCATGCCAGTAACCAATTCTAGAGGCCGGAGAGTAGTCAACACGGCGGCCAGACTTGGACTCATAGTCTCAAATGTAGGCACTACACCAACTTTTAGCCGAATTGGAATGCGAAGGTACGATCCCTGACATAACTCTACTAGTGTCCGAGAATCTGTCACGTAAAGTCAAGGACTGGAGGGTTCTGGACATATACACAGGTAGCGACCACCAATATATCTCATTTGGAGTGGAAGAGACCCTAGGAAGGCCTCACCCGCCAATACTGACCGACAGAGCCACAGATGGAATGTTCGGCGTCTGAACAAGGCAGCATTGATCACCGAGCTGGACAGGAGAGCCGTCGTAGCCCAAGCTACAGAGACTACTGAGAACACGGTTAATAGCATCATGTCGATAATTCAAAAATGCCTGTAATGCTGCAATGCCCCAAACCGGAAATAGACGCAGGGAAGGCCAATAAGTCTATTGGTGGACAGAGGAAATCAGCATACTTAGAGCAAATTGTTTAAGATGCCGCCGCCGCCTAACTAGAGGCAGACGCCGAGGAGACTGCGCAGAAGAGGATATTCAGAATAGGAGAGCCAAAAAACATCTGAACATCGCCATTCGAAAAAGAAAACTTTAGAAATGGAAAACCCTTTGCGATGATATTAACTCAGACCCGTGGGGCCTAGGGTATAAAATCGTCATGAAAAAGCTCAAGACCAACCGCGCATCCCCCTGCTTGGAAACGGAAAAAATGGACAACATAGTTCAGAGCTATTTCCCACCCACCCGGCCAGACAAGCAGAGCCGATGACGACAGCCTGGTTGAGATTTTTACCAGAGAAGAACTCTCGAAAGCGGCAAAAAGCCTGAAACATGGAAAAGCGCCAAGACCCGATAATATACCTGCGGAAGTGCTATCTGTTATTGCAGAAAGCAGACCTGAAATGCTGCTGGACATGTACAACGCATGTATTCGGAGTGGAACATTCCCCAATTCATGGAAGGTTCAGCGGCTGGTTTTGATTAGCCAAGGGAAAGATGATCCCGCTACCCCCTCGGCCTATCGACCACTTTGCATGCTTAATACAGAAGGAAAGCTCATAGAAAGACTAATTAAGCACCGCCTCGCAGTCGCGGTAGATAATGCAGGAGGACTCTCTCCGAGGCAGCACGGCTTCACACCGGGCAGGTCTACAATCGGAGCAATCAGAGAGGTCACAGAAGCAGCGCTCGCGAGTCACCAAGGCAACCACCATTCACGACCAATTGTACTGCTGGCAACGCTAGATGTGAAAAATGCTTTCAACAGTGTTAGGTGGGCGGATATGATAGAGGCACTACGCACGCGATTCCAAATCCCGGCGTATCTGATGCGAATTCTGCACAGTTACCTCGACAATCGAAAGCTTTTGTATCAGACGACAACAGAGGAAAAATGCATTCAAGTCACAGCTGGAGCAGCACAGGGATCAATACTTGGACCAGATCTCTGGAACATAGCCTATGACGATGTTCTCCGTATAGAGATGCCCGATGACACATTTCTGGTAGGATATGCAGACGACATCGTGGCAGTCATACCGGCGCGTACCACAGAGTATGCCAAACGCAAACTTACGCAAGTGATGATTCGTGTTAAGGACTGGTTGGATTGCCGAGGACTATAGCTAGCAACCGAAAAAACAGAGCTGCTTCTAGTAAGTAGGCGACAAAACCAACTGGAGATGGACATGAGGATAGGCGATAGCATAATAAGGACTCAAAAGGTCATCAAGTACCTAGGAATCCGGCTTGACTCAAAGCTAACCTTTCAAGCGCAGCTTACTTACGCATCGACGAGGTCCGCCACCACAATACGTTCACTAAGCAGGCCCATGACAAATGTGGGTGGACCATTGCAGTGCAGGCGTAAGTTGCTAATGGAATTCAACAACGCCATTCTTCTCTATGGATGTGAGATCTGGGCAGACGCCTTGAGCACTAATTACAAGGCAAATCAGCTCCTATCGATGCAGAGGACGAGTGCGCTGAGGATAATAAGCGCTTATAGGACTGTATTGGGATCAGCAGCGATGGTCATTGCAGCTGAGATACCGGTTGATCTACTGGCTCGAGAGTGCAAGAAAATGTATGAGCTTCGCCAAACAGGAAGAGCTACAAGACAGTCAGCCGACGTCTGTAGACAGGATTCCCTTAACCAGTGGCAAGAAAGGTGGACAAACGATAATAAGGGAAGGTGGACAGCAAGACTTCTACCCGATCTCAAAGTCTGGATACAGAGAAAACACGGTGATGTTGACTATTATATTACACAAATGCTGACAGGACACGGGTATTTCAGTTCCTTTCTGTACTCTATAGGTAAATCCACAGAGGCTAGCTGCGTCTACGGAGATACGGGAAGAGACAATGTAGAGCATACAGCCTTCCACTGCGAGCGATTTTCCGAACGACGACAACGACTACTACAAGAAGTAGGGCACATTAAGCCGGGCAACATTATAATGATAATGATCAGCAACGAGGAGAATTGACGACAAGTCGCGTGCTTCATAGGCGATATCCTCCGCCTAAAGGAAAAAAAATTAGATGAGAGAACATAGTCCGGGCAGTCTGGACGCAGACAAGTGTTGAGAGCGCTTAGCGCGAAATGGGCCCCACTTCGAAGTAAAGCGAAAGTGGAGATAGGCCTATTAAGGAGTGGTTTTTAGTTGGTACGAGCCCCACATATCACATTGCGACTGTAGTGTGAGGTGCAGAAGACATTTTCCCCCTTAAGCCAAAAAAAAATAAAAAAAAATGATTGTTTTTATTAATAGTTTCAACTCGGCGAAGCCCGGCGCGATCCATATTGGCAAGCTTTAAGAATCTCACAGCCTACACGTGGCTTCCCCGGGAAGCGGCTCGGTCACCCCGAGCTGTTGCTGAGGTGAGAAGGCGGAAATCCAGCACGCGTCTGTACTCGAACCGAGCGGCGTCCAGGTTAGCGTCTCTTCCACATTGGACGGCTAAACAGATGTCTTTCTCCAGATAATAAAGAAGATCGACCGCTGATGACTAGAGTATTCCAACACCTCAGTACCCAGATTGAACCCCTGGCGAAATGGCTGTTGGGCTTATGCTGCAGTTACCTCTGTCCTATTAAAACTTGGCGAATCTTTAAGTACGTTCGAATCACATCATCATTAAGTTGGTAGTACACATGCAGTTGAGAGAACTCCTGCTTAGTGTCCGTCCTGGCTCTGAACACTTGCACCCATAAAGTCTTGTGTCAACCCTCGCATGGACCTCTACTGCTTGCAAAGGGACCCATGAGGACATGGTGGACAACTGTACTACTTGAGAGGAGATAGCGGCTTAAAGTTTTGACCCAACTACAACTACAACATGAATACTCCAACACAAATAAACAAGATCACCAGTGGCGAAGCAAAGATGTGATCAGAAAAAGGAAGAAGCGGGCAGGTCGAAACAACAGACCCCAAACAACGCACGTCAGGATGGGAACGAACCATCAGTCAGCACGTCGACCACTTTGCATGCTTAATACAGAAGGAAAGCTCATAGAAAGACTAAATTAAGCACCGCCTCGCAGTCGCGGTAGATAATGCAGGAGGACTCTCTCCGAGGCAGCACGGCTTCACACCGGGCAGGTCTACAATCGGAGCAATCAGAGAGGTCACAGAAGCAGCGCTCGCGAGTCACCAAGGCAACCACCATTCACGACCAATTGTACTGCTGGCAACGCTAGATGTGAAAAATGCTTTCAACAGTGTTAGGTGGGCGGATATGATAGAGGCACTACGCACGCGATTCCAAATCACGGCGTATCTGATGCGAATTCTGCACAGTTACCTCGACAATCGAAAGCTTTTGTATCAGACGACAACAGAGGAAAAATGCATTCAATTCACAGCTGGAGCAGCACAGGGATCAATACTTGGACCAGATCTCTGGAACATAGCCTATGACGATGTTCTCCGTATAGAGATGCCCGATGACACATTTCTGGTAGGATATGCAGACGACATCGTGGCAGTCATACCGGCGCGTACCACAGAGTATGCCAAACGCAAACTTACGCAAGTGATGATTCGTGTTAAGGACTGGTTGGATTGCCGAGGACTATAGCTAGCAACCGAAAAAACAGAGCTGCTTCTAGTAAGTAGGCGATAAAACCAACTGGAGATGGACATGAGGATAGGCGATAGCATAATAAGGACTCAAAAGGTCATCAAGTACCTAGGAATCCGGCTTGACTCAAAGCTAACCTTTCAAGCGCAGCTTACTTACGCATCGACGAGGTCCGCCACCACAATACGTTCACTAAGCAGGCCCATGACAAATGTGGGTGGACCATTGCAGTGCAGGCGTAAGTTGCTAATGGAATTCAACAACGCCATTCTTCTCTATGGATGTGAGATCTGGGCAGACGCCTTGAGCACTAATTACAAGGCAAATCAGCTCCTATCGATGCAGAGGACGAGTGCGCTGAGGATAATAAGCGCTTATAGGACTGGATTGGGATCAGCAGCGATGGTCATTGCAGCTGAGATACCGGTTGATCTACTGGCTCGAGAGTGCAAGAAAATGTATGAGCTTCGCCAAACAGGAAGAGCTACAAGACAGTCAGCCGACGTCTGTAGACAGGATTCCCTTAACCAGTGGCAAGAAAGGTGGACAAACGATAATAAAGGGAAGGTGGACAGCAAGACTTCTACCCGATCTCAAAGTCTGGATACAGAGAAAACACGGTGATGTTGACTATTATATTACACAAATGCTGACAGGACACGGGTATTTCAGTTCCTTTCTGTACTCTATAGGTAAATCCACAGAGGCTAGCTGCGTCTACGGAGATACGGGAAGAGACAATGTAGAGCATACAGCCTTCCACTGCGAGCGATTTTCCGAACGACGACAACGACTACTACAAGAAGTAGGGCACATTAAGCCGGGCAACATTATAATGATAATGATCAGCAACGAGGAGAATTGACGACAAGTCGCGTGCTTCATAGGCGATATCCTCCGCCTAAAGGAAAAAAAATTAGATGAGAGAACATAGTCCGGGCAGTCTGGACGCAGACAAGTGTTAGAGCGCTTAGCGCGAAATGGGCCCCACTTCGAAGTAAAGCGAAAGTGGAGATAGGCCTATTAAGGAGTGGTTTTTAGTTGGTACGAGCCCCACATATCACATTGCGACTGTAGTGTGAGGTGCAGAAGACATTTTCCCCCCTTAAGCCAAAAAAAAAAAAAAAAAATGATTGTTTTTATTAATAGTTTCAACTCGGCGAAGCCCGGCGCGATCCATATTGGCAAGCTTTAAGAATCTCACAGCCTACACGTGGCTTCCCCGGGAAGTCGGCTCGGTCACCCCGAGCTGTTGCTGAGGTGAGAAGGCGGAAATCCAGCACGCGTCTGTACTCGAACCGAGCGGCGTCCAGGTTAGCGTCTCTTCCACATTTGGACGGCTAAACAGATGTCTTTCTCCAAAAAAGAACATCGACCGCTGATGACTAGAGTATTCCAACACCTCAGTACCCAGATTGAACCCTTGGCGAAATGGCTGTTAGGCTTATGCTGCAGTTACCCCTGGGCCTATTAAAATCTTGACAAATCTTTAAGTACGTTCGAATCACATCATCAATTAAATCGGTAGTACACATGCAGTTGAGAGAACTCCTGCTTAGTGTCCGTCCTGGCTCTGAACACTTGCACCCATAAAGTCTTGTGTCAACCCTCGCATGGACCTCACTGCTTGCAAAAGGACCGACATGAGGACATGGTGGACAACTGTACACTTGAGGAGAAGTGGCTAACGGTAAGTTTTGACCCAACTACAACTACAACATGAATACTCCAACACAAATAAACAAGATCACCAGTGGCGAAGCAAAGATGTAATCGTAGAAAAAGGAAGATTCGCAACAGGAAGAAGTCCAAACAACTAGATCACGCAACGCACGAAGGATGGGAACGAACCATCAGTCAGCACGTCGACCACTTTGCATGCTTAATACAGAAGGAAAGCTCATAGAAAGACTAATTAAGCACCGCCTCGCAGTCGCGGTAGATAATGCAGGAGGACTCTCTCCGAGGCAGCACGGCTTCACACCGGGCAGGTCTACAATCGGAGCAATCAGAGAGGTCACAGAAGCAGCGCTCGCGAGTCACCAAGGCAACCACCATTCACGACCAATTGTACTGCTGGCAACGCTAGATGTGAAAAATGCTTTCAACAGTGTTAGGTGGGCGGATATGATAGAGGCACTACGCACGCGATTCCAAATCACGGCGTATCTGATGCGAATTCTGCACAGTTACCTCGACAATCGAAAGCTTTTGTATCAGACGACAACAGAGGAAAAATGCATTCAATTCACAGCTGGAGCAGCACAGGGATCAATACTTGGACCAGATCTCTGGAACATAGCCTATGACGATGTTCTCCGTATAGAGATGCCCGATGACACATTTCTGGTAGGATATGCAGACGACATCGTGGCAGTCATACCGGCGCGTACCACAGAGTATGCCAAACGCAAACTTACGCAAGTGATGATTCGTGTTAAGGACTGGTTGGATTGCCGAGGACTATAGCTAGCAACCGAAAAAACAGAGCTGCTTCTAGTAAGTAGGCGATAAAACCAACTGGAGATGGACATGAGGATAGGCGATAGCATAATAAGGACTCAAAAGGTCATCAAGTACCTAGGAATCCGGCTTGACTCAAAGCTAACCTTTCAAGCGCAGCTTACTTACGCATCGACGAGGTCCGCCACCACAATACGTTCACTAAGCAGGCCCATGACAAATGTGGGTGGACCATTGCAGTGCAGGCGTAAGTTGCTAATGGAATTCAACAACGCCATTCTTCTCTATGGATGTGAGATCTGGGCAGACGCCTTGAGCACTAATTACAAGGCAAATCAGCTCCTATCGATGCAGAGGACGAGTGCGCTGAGGATAATAAGCGCTTATAGGACTGGATTGGGATCAGCAGCGATGGTCATTGCAGCTGAGATACCGGTTGATCTACTGGCTCGAGAGTGCAAGAAAATGTATGAGCTTCGCCAAACAGGAAGAGCTACAAGACAGTCAGCCGACGTCTGTAGACAGGATTCCCTTAACCAGTGGCAAGAAAGGTGGACAAACGATAACAAGGGAAGGTGGACAGCAAGACTTCTACCCGATCTCAAAGTCTGGATACAGAGAAAACACGGTGATGTTGACTATTATATTACACAAATGCTGACAGGACACGGGTATTTCAGTTCCTTTCTGTACTCTATAGGTAAATCCACAGAGGCTAGCTGCGTCTACGGAGATACGGGAAGAGACAATGTAGAGCATACAGCCTTCGACACTGCGAGCGATTTTCCGAACGACGACAACGACTACTACAAGAAGTAGGGCACATTAAGCCGGGCAACATTATAATGATAATGATCAGCAACGAGGAGAATTGGCGACAAGTCGCGTGCTTCATAGGCGATATCCTCCGCCTAAAGAAAAAAAAATTAGATGAGAGAACATAGTCCGGGCAGTCTGGACGCAGACAAGTGTTGAGAGCGCTTAGCGCGAAATAGGCCCCACTTCGAAGAAAGCTTTCCCGAAAGTGGAGATAGGCCTAATAAGGAGGGGTTTTTAGTTGGTACGAGCCCCACATATCACATTGCGACGGTAGTGTGAGGTGCAGAAGACATTTTCCCCCCCTCAGCCAAAAAAAAAAAAAAAAAAAATTAATTGCAAGAGTAAGAGTTAATAAATATAATAATTATAAAAATTTATTTTTAGTTAATGTGGTAATTTTATTATTGTTTTTATTTTTTATACTAAAAAAAAAAAAAAATTTTTTTTTTTTTTTTTTTTTGAAAAAAAGTAAAATACCCCCATTATATTTAATTTTATGTTGAGGTTACCAACCAGAACGTTTACAAGCTGGGGTATATTTATTAGTTTCGTTGCCAATACTGATTGGTATTTTTTATTTATCAAGAAAGATGGGGACTATAAATTTTTCTTTAATAAATAATTTTATATTTAATATAGATTTAGATAAGATACCTATGTTTTTGGTTCATTTATGGTTTCCTAAGGCTCATGTTGAAGCTCCTGTTTCTGGTTCAATAATTTTAGCTGGAATTATATTAAAATTTGGGGGGGTATGGAATATTACGGGTAATTTCTTTATTACAGTTGATAAATATAAAGTACAGATTTATTTGAGTTAGAATTAGCTTAGTAGGGGGTGTTTTAGTTAGTTTTGTATGTTTACGACAAACTGATTTAAAGGCTTTGATTGCTTATTCTTCAGTAGCTCATATAGGAATTGTATTAGCAGGTTTATTAACAATAAGATACTGAGGTTTATGTGGGTCTTATAGATTAATAATTGTTCTTGGTTTATGATCTTCTGGTTTTTTTTGTTTAGCAAATGTTTCTTATGAGCGTTTAGGTAGACGAAGTTAATTAATTAATATGGGTTTATTAAATTTTATACCTGCAATCGCTTTATGATGGTCTCTTTTGAGATCAGCTAATATAGCAGTTCTTCCAACTTTGAATTTGTTAGGAGAAATTTCATTATTAAATAGAATTGTATCTTGATCATGAGTTTCAATAATTATATTATCTTTTCTTTCATTTTTTAGAGCTGCTTATACTTTATATTTGTATTCATTTAGTCAAGACGGAAAAATTTCTGGAGTATATTCATTCAGAGGGGGAAAGCTTCGAGAGTATTTATTAATAATATTTCATTGATTACCTTTAAATTTATTAATAATAAAAAGAGATATATGTTTATTTTGGTTGTATTTAAATAGTTTAAATAAAATACTAATTTGTGGTGTTAGTGATATGAGTCAATCATTTTAAATCGTGAATTATTTATCAATTTGTAAAATTAGATTTGTTAATCTAATTACAATTAGTTTATTAAGTTTTTTAATAAATTTATATTTTTTATTAAATAATATAATTTATTTTATTGAATGGGGGTTAGTTTCTTTAAATTCAATTTCAATTTAAATTCATTTGATTGAATAAGTTTACTTTTTATATCATTTGTTTTGATAATTGCTTCTTTAGTAATTTATTATAGAAAGGAGTATATAAGAAGAGATGAAAATATTAATCGTTTACTTATATTAGTTTTAATATTTATTTTATCAATAATGTTGTTAATTATCAGACCTAATTTAATTAGAATTTTATTAGGTTGGGATGGGTTAGGTTTAGTTTCTTATTGTTTAGTCATTTATTTTCAAAATGTGAAATCTTATAATGCTGGCATATTAACTGCGTTATCAAATCGTATTAGAGATGTAGCTCTTTTATTAGCTATTGCTTGAATATTAAATTATGGGAGTTGAAATTATGAATTTACTTAGAAATTATACAGAGTGAATTTGAGATAATAATTATTGGTTCTTTAGTAATATTAGCGGCTATAACAAAAAGAGCTCAAATTCCTTTTTCTTCCTGGCTACCTGCGGCTATAGCAGCTCCAACTCCAGTTTCAGCTTTAGTTCATTCATCTACTTTAGTAACGGCAGGTGTTTATTTATTAATTCGTTTTAATATTTTATTCATGATTCATGATTAGGTCAACTTTTACTTTTATTGTCAGGTTTAACAATATTTATAGCTAGTTTAACTAATTTTGAATTTGATTTAAAAAAAATTATTGCATTATCAACTTTAAGTCAATTGGATTTAATAATAAGAATTTTATCAATAGGATTTTAAAAATTAGCTATATTTCATTTATTAACTCATGCTTTATTTAAGGCTCTTTTGTTTATATGTGCAGGGGCAATTATTCATAATATAAATAATTCTCAAGATATTCGATTAATAGGAGGGTTACGAATTCATATACCTTTAACATCTGCTTGTGTCTAAGGATATTATTTTAGAAGTGGTGATGATTAGAAATATTAATATATTTTCATTTTTTTATATTTTTTTTCAACAGGTCTAACAGTTTGTTATTCGTTTCGTTTAGTTTATGACTCAATGACTGGGGATTTAAATTGTAGAAGATTAAATATATACTAAATGATGAAGGTTAAGTTATGTTACGAGGGATATCAGGATTATTAGTTATAAGAATTATGGGGGGGAGATTATTAAATTGATTAATTTTTCCAATTCCCTATATAATTTGTTTGCCTAAATATTTAAAATTTTTAACATTGTTTGTATGTTTATTTGGGGGATTTTCTGGGTATATAATTTCTATTTTTAAATTGTATAGTTTAAATAAGTCTTTTAAAAATTATAATATAATTATTTTTTAGGGTGATTTATACCTTATATAAGAACTTATGGTTTGATTTATTTTCCTTTAAATTATGGGCAAATTGTTGTGAAAAGATTTGATCAAGGTTGGTCTGAATATTTTGAAGGTCAACATTTGTATAGAAAATTAGTAAAGTATTCACAAATTTTAATTTTTATGCATAATAATAGATTAAAAATTTATTTATTATTATTTGTATTTTGAATTTTAATTTTGTTTAGCTTTTTGTTAGTTGTGTACCTAAACAGCTTATAATTATAGAGTATGACATTGAAGATGTTATGGAGGTTAGTAAACCTTTGGGTATAGTGAATTATTTATAGTAATTTATAAAAAAAAATATTTTTATTTTTACTATGACAATGTAAAGTTTTTTTTAAACTTTATAAACAAACAAGAAGTATAAATGGAATTTAACCATTAAAAGAAAAAAAGTTAGCAGCTTTTACTTAATCACCATACTTCCTTAATTGGAAAATTTACTCAGTTCTATCATTAACAGTGATAAGCGTCTAGTTTGGCTTCAATTAAAGAATAAGGGTAAATTTACCTAAGATTAGGTCGAAACTAATTGCAATATATCGCTTCATATTCAATAATTTTATAAGGTAGATTGAATATTCAATACTTTTTGAATGCAAATCAAATGTTATAATTAACTACAACCCTATTAGGTAGATCAATTTAGTTTCCCTTGATTTCATTCATGGTATAAACCGATTAATAAAATTAGAATAAAAATGATTGAAGTTGATGTTCAAATTAAAAGGTTAGAAAATTTAAAAATTAAAATTATTGGGAGAATTAAAGCAATTTCTACATCATAAATTAAAAAAATAATAGTAATTACAAAAAATCGTAAAGAAAAAGGTAACCGTGAAGATGATTTTGGGTCGAACCCACATTCAAATGGTGATCTTTTTTCTCGATCAACTAAAGTTTTTTTTTGATAAAATTGAGGCAAGAATTATAACAATAAAAGAAATTGATATAATAATAAATGCAATGAAAGTAATTGAAACAAGCTGATCAGTCGAGCGCGCGCGACAGCCCTGTGCAGTTTTATAAATTAAGTATTTTGCTTATAATAGAAATAAGAACGTAGCAGGTGTTTATTGAAGAATACTCTTTTCAAACTCTCATTTTGCATATGAATTCTTTGCATGCTTATAGCAGCTAACTTTCACATATGAATAGATACTCAAATAAAAGCTGAGTGTTACGACACTTAATTTGTTTATGCTTGTGTCGAAGTAGTTCGCTATCTCGCTCGCACACATATGCACACATGGTAAGCAGACGCATGTATCACAGTCGTTCGCTATCTCGCTCGCACACATGTGCTGCCTGATGCTCAACGATTCAATGGAAAAATAACTTTTTGCTGATTTTCTGTCTTATTTATAGACCGATCTTGATGAAACTTTCAGCGTTCCTTCTATATATCATTCTTAACGCACTTGTTAAGTTAGAAGTGTCTACGTTTAGAAATGTGGCCATAATTAATTTTTTTTGAATTGCGGGGGTGGTGGTAAAGATATTGAAAATCTAACATAAACTCGATCTGGAGAGGGCAACCTTCATGCCAAATTTGGTGTCTCTAGCTCTGATAGTTGCAGAGATCGACACGTTCATTCAGACAGACGGACAGACGAACGGACGGACAGACAGACGGACATGGCTCAATCGTCTCGGCTATTGATACTGATTAAGAATATATATACTTTATAGGGTCGGAAATGCCTCCTTCTGCCTGTTACATACATTTGCACAAAATTATTATACCCTTTTTTGGCCATTTTTAATGGGCACAGGGTATAAAAATTATTTATACTATTATTAATACACCTTATGATTGGAAGTCAAATATACCTTTATACTATATAGATAGATGTTTTTAAAATTTAACCTCCTCATCAGTAAATTGTAATGTATAAGAATAATCAGACTACCTCAACAAAATGTCAGTATCAGGCTGTGCTTCAAAACCAAAATGATGATTTTTTGAAAAATGGTTATTAAGATGTCGAAGTAAACAAATTAATAGGAATGTTGTTCCAATTAAGACATGAACCCCATGAAATCCTGATGCTATAAAAAATGTTGAGCCATAAACTGAATCAGCGGTTGTAAATGGAGCTTCAATATATTCATAAGCTTGTAAAATTGTGAAATAAACTCCTAGAAGTACTGTAAAAAATAATCCTTGAGTAGTTTGGGAGTGATTATTTTCTATTAAGCTATGATGAGCTCAAGTTACTATTAAAATGGCTGTGTTGAAAAGAGGAATTTGAAATGGGTTAAATGATATAATTCCTATTGGGGGTCATGAAGCTCCTAATTCAATTGCTGGGGATAATCTTCTATGAAAGAAGGCTCAAAAAAATCTTAAAAAAAAAAAAATAACACTTCTGATAAAATAAATAAAATTATTCCTCATCGGAAACCAATTGTTACAGCATATGTATGTAATCCTTGGTATGTTCCTTTTCGGGATACATCATGTCATCATTGGTAAACAGTTAAAATTGTGATTACGTTTCCTAAGAAAAATAAAGATGTGTCATATTGGTGAAATCATTTAATTATACCTGCAACAGTTGTTATAGCTCCAATTGCTCATGTAAGAGGTCAAGGTCTATAATCAACTAAATGAAAGCGGTGATTTGAATGTGTAGACATTATTAAGATGAGTTACCTTCTCTAGAATATAAACTTCTTAAAACTGCGAATACATAAGATTGAATTATAGCTACAGCTGATTCAAGAACTAAAAGAGCAATTTGACCAATTAAAAGAAAAGTTACTAGAAAATAAGATATTGAAGGTCCTGTATTTCCTAATAAAGTTAATAATAAATGACCAGCAATTATATTGGCTGTTAAACGGACTGCTAAAGTTCCCGGTCGAATTTCATTTCAAATTTTTTCAATACATACTATAAAGGGTATTAAAACTGCTGGAGTTCCTTGAGGTACTAAATGGGCGAATAAATGTTGGGTGTGATTAATTCATCCATAAATTATAAATGAAAGTCATAAAGGTAATGCTAATCTTAAAGTAACAGTTAAATGGCTTGTTCTTGTGAAGATATAAGGGAATAAACCTATGAAATTATTAAATAAAATTAAAGAGAATAATGAAATAAAAATAAATGTTGATCCATTTTACCATTTTTGGTCGTAATTATTAAAAGTCCTAAAAAAGTTCTTAGTCAATTCAAAGCAAGATTGAAAATTGCTGAAGGGTCGAGTACAGAAAATAAATTTGTTATCATTTTCAATTTATTGAATTTAAATTTATATTTTTTAATTCATTAGACTTAGGTGAAGAAGGTATAAAAGTATAAAAATTAATTGTGCAAAATAAAATAAATGTGAAAGTAAACAGAAAGAATAAAATTAGTCATCTAATTGGGGCTATTTGTGGGATTAAAAAATATTAATAATTTTAGTTTAACATACTTATTTTATAAGTTTAACTAATTTTTTTTAAATTTCATTAGAAGTAAGTGGTTCAATTGAAATAGGTATAAATCTATGGTTTGCTCCACAAATTTCTGAACATTGTCCATAAAATAATCCAGGTCGGTTGATAAAAAAATTAGTTTGGTTTAAACGACCAGGGGTTCCATCAACTTTTGCACCTAAGCCTGGGATTGTTCATGAATGGATTACATCAGCTGCAGTAACTAAAATTCGAATTTGAGAATTTATAGGTAAAACAATTCGGTTATCAACATCGAGAAGACGGAATCCATCAGTTTCTAATTCATTTGTTGGTACTATATAAGAATCAAATTCAATATCATTCAAATCAGAGTATTCATAACTTCAGTATCATTGGTGTCCAATTCTTTTTAGGGTTACTGAAGGTTCATTAATTTCATCTAAAAGGTATAAAAGACGGAGCGAAGGAAGAGCAATAAATAATAAAATAATAGCAGATACAATTTTTCAGATTATTTCAATTAACTGACCGTGTAATAAAAATCGATTAATATAATTATTATAAAATAGTATAAATATTAAGTACCCAACTAAATCAGTGATTATTACTAAAATTAATAAAGCGTGATCTTGAAAAAAAATTTATTGTTCTATTAAAGGAGAGGCACTATCTTGGTGGCCTAAATTAGTTCATGTTCACATAAATTTTCTAATAAAAGTTAAATACTTTATATATGGAGCATAAATCCATTGCACTAATCTGCCATATTAGAAATTAATTTGTTAATAAAGGTAACTCAGAATAACTATGTTCAGAAGGGGGTGTATTTTGGTATCATTCAATTGAAGAATTTAATTGAGTTGGGTAAATTACTTGACGTTGGGAAATTAGTCTTTCTCAAATAATATAAAAAAAGAATAAAATTCCTAATAACGAAATTGATGATCCAATTGTAGAGACTACATATCATGTTGTATAGTCATCTGGGTAATCTGAGTATCGTCGAGGTATACCTGCTAAACCTAAAAAGTGTTGAGGGAAAAATGTTGAATTTACTCCAATAAATATAATAATAAATTGATTTTTTAGTCATTTATTATTTAAAGTTAGTCCAGTGAATAAGGGGTAACAGTGGACAAATCCTGCTATAATAGCAAATACTGCTCCTATTGATAAAACATAATGAAAACCAGTCGAAAAGGCTACAGTCGACCGCATTTGACAGTATAAAACCGTGTACAGACTTCTATATTAAAAGTATTTTGATAATAGGTACTTTGATTAAAATAAAAGTAAGAACATAACAGGTGTTTAAAGAATACTCTTTTGAAACTGTCATTTAGCATAGGAACTCTTTGTATGCTTATATCAGCAGGCTTTCACCAAATTTATACATATTCAATCAAAAGTTGAGTGTTACGACACTTAATTTACTTCTGCTTGTGTCGCAGTAGTTCGCTATCTCGCTCGCATACATGTGCACACATGGTAAGCAGACGCGTGTATCACAGTCGTTCGCTGTCTCGCTCGCACACATGTGCTGCCTGCTGCTCAGCGATTCAATGGAAAATAATTTCTTTGCTGATTTTCTGTCTTATTTATAAACCGATCTTAATAAAACTTTCCGCATTACTTCTATATGATATTCTTCAAGCACCTGTTAAGTTAGAAGTAACTACGTTGAAACCGGTGGCTAGTTTAGTTTTTAGTTTTTTTCGATTTGCGTGGGAAGGGGGGGAGGTAATCAAAATTTTAAATACACTTGATCTGCGTATGATATACAGATACTACATGCCAAATTTGGTGTCTCTAGCTCATATAGTTCCTGAGATCGACGCGTTCATACAGACAGACGGACGGACGAACAGACAGACGGACATGGCTCAATCGACTCGGCTATTGATACTGATTAAGAATATAAATACTTTATAGGGTCGGAGATGCCTCATTCTGCCTGTTACATACATTTGCACATAATTATTATACCCTTTTTTGCCCACTTTTAATGGGCACAGGGTATAAAAAAGGCTCGTGTGTCTACATCTATTCCAACTGTAAATATATGGTGGGCTCAAACGATAAATCCTAATAATCCAATAGCTAATATAGCATAAATTATTCCTTTTTATCAGATTCTTGACTAATAATTTGGGAAATTATTCCAAATCCTGGTAAAATTAAAATATAAACTTCAGGGTGACCAAAGAATCAAAATAAATGTTGGTATAAAATTGGGTCCCCTCCTCCTGCTGGGTCAAAAATGGAGGTATTTAAATTCCGGTCAGTTAAAAGTATTGTAATTGCTCTTGCTAAAACTGGAAGAGAGAGTAAAAGTAATAGAGCTGTAATTACAACTGATCAAACAAATAAAGGTATTCGGTCTAAAGTAATTCCTGTTAAAGAGGATTCTGTTGATTTTAAATTGTTTCTATCTCTTATTAGGGGGATAAGAGATAACAAATTAATTTCTAGTCCTATTCAAGCTCCTAACCAAGAATTTGATGTTACTGTAATTAATGTTCCCATAATTATCATTATTAAAAATAAAATTTTTGAAGTTATTAAAAATTCAAAAGAAAAGAATTATAACCTTTATAAGTGGGGTATGGACCCAATAGCTTAATTAGCTTATCTTTTCAAACCATTTAAACAATAAAATTATATTTAAGTGTATGATGCACAAAAGTTTTTGATTCTTTTAGAAATAGTTTAATTCTATTAAATATAAAGTCTTTATAAAAAAAAAACAATAAAACTTAATAATGAATGCAGACGACTGCCCTATCAAGGTAATCCTTTTATCAGGCAATTCATTGTTATCAAAAAGCTTCTTTCTTTTTTTTTTTCTTTTCTTTACTATTTTTTTATGAAAATAATACATTTTAGTATTCTTTAAGAAATTATATGTATTTATATTAAAATAATTAAAATTCTCTATATAGATATATATAAAACAGTAAATTATCAACAATATATAAATATATTAATTTATACTAATTTACAATTTTTATATTAATTTATATAAATTCAAAGAATCATTAGATAAAATATTATATATAGATTTTTATTTACTATTATTGTCACGATTTTTGGATTGCGAAATTTTTTTTTAGATTGTTAACCATATTAAGATATATTAAATATTTATATATATATATAATTTCTATTAATTTTATTGAAATATGAAAAGTGGCAACAATTATATAATGAAAGCTGGTCACACTTATGTATAAGTTCTTCTGTTCCTTTTGTACTTTATTCTTCGAGTCTCTCAAAAGTCGTCGTAATAAACACACGCATGAAATAGCAACGACAAACCATCTCTCTGTTTTATTTCACAAGTTTAAATCTCCAATAGGTTAAGGGCCCAGGGCCTTGTGAAATAAAAGTGAAGTTAATTTTAATTACTTAGTGTGATTTCGTAAAATTAATAAACATGAGTGGACAAGGGCTTTGTGCCATCGGTAAGTTGGACGGCGAAAATTATGCGGTGTGGTCAGTGCAAATGAAAAGCGTTTTGGTGCAAAACGATTTCTGGCCAGTTGTTTGCGGCAGACAAGTGAAAAACGAAAGTGACACTGAAAAACAAAAAGCTGTTTTTGATACTCGGGACGAAAAGGCATTAGCATACATATTGCTGGGTGTAAAGGCGTCACAAATCAACTTTATAAAAAACAGTGTTTCAGCAAAAGCAGCATGGGACAAGCTTGCAGATGTCTATCAACCGCGTGGACCGGCAAGGAAAATATCATTGTTTAAAAGATTGCTTCGCTTAAACTTGCATGAAAGCTCGGAAGTGCAAAACTTTATAAATGATTTTTCGGTCATAGTCGACAAGCTGAATGAAATCGACATGCACATTTCTGAAGATATTCTAATAATTTTGTTGCTGTCGGGTCTAAGCAAATCGTTTGAAAACTTTGTTGTAGCGATCGAGACGAGGAAACAGTTGCCATCCCTGTCTGATCTGAAGATCAAAATTATTGAAGAAGGAGAGAGACAACGAATATGCAATGATGATGGAAATAATAGTGTACCTCAAGTTTTTGTGTCGCGTACAAAGAATACGGACAAAAGGAATGTGCAAGAAAAGCAAAGTGCAAAGAAGAATAAGAAGTGTTATAGATGCGGTCGTCAAGGTCATTTTATTGCGCAGTGCAAAGAAAAAGAAAAGAACGACGAAGGCAAGGAAAAAGACACTGGAAAGAAACCATCGTTTGCTATACTTGCGAATGTGCCCAAAAACGAAAGCATGACAAAATCTATGTGGTGTTTAGACAGTGGTACAACGGCTCACACGTGTTGTGTAAGGTCGTGGTTTGTGGAGTATACAGAGCATAAAGAGAAAATTTTACTTGCATATTTGCCGAAGGCATTGGCACTGTGCTTTTTAATTCAGGGAGCTATTGCATAGAATTGGTCAATGTTTATTTTGTAAAAGAACTGCAAGCTAACTTTATGTCAATATCAAAAGCTGTTGAATAAGGTTTTAAAATAGGTTTTAAATAGAGAAAATGCCGTTATAAAAAAAGGAAAAAAAACGAGCAAACGTAGTGATTTGTTTATCATTGACGTAAATGTGAATCTGTGTTTGTACTCAAATGCACAGAGCGGTGAATTGTGGAATTGGAATTATCGTCTTGGCCATTTAAACATGGCAAGTTTAAAGAAAATGGCAAATGAAGGTATTATGCATGGATTAAAATCGATCCATAAAAGTATTGGCTTAAAGAGCCATATTTGTGAAATCTGTGTTAAGTGTCAAGCCATTTCCAAAGGAATTGTTGGGTCTAATACAATACATACTGACATTTGTGGACCATTTAACATGCCGTCAACTGAGAAGGCGGAAACGCAGCACGCGTCTGTACTCGAATCGAGCGGCGTCCTGGTTAGCGTCTGTTCCACATTGGACGGCTACACAGATGTCTTTCTCCAGATCAGTAGACAATACAGGAGATCGACCGCTGATGACTAGAGCATTCTAACACCTCAGTACCCAGATTGAACCCCTGGCGAAATGGCTGTTGGGCTAATGCTGCAGTTACCTCCGTCCTATTAAAACTTGGCGAGTCTTTAAGTACGTTCGAATCACATCATCATTAAGTTGATGGTACAGGTGCAGTTGAGAGAACTCCTGCTTTGTGTCCGTCCTGGCTCTGAACACTTGCACCCATAAAGTCTTGTGTCAACCCTCGCATGGACCTCACTGCTTGCAAAGGGACCCATGAGGACATGGTGGACAACTGTACACTTGAGAGGAGATAGCGGCTTAAAGTTTGGACCCAACAACATGAATACTCCAACTCAAATAAACAAAGATGCTGAAATACCCAGCGTATTTCGTATAAGTGCCCTTATGGCAAGATCACCAGTGGCAAAGCAAAGATGTGATCAGAAAGATGAGGAAGTGGGCAGTTCGAAGCAACAGACCCCAAACAACGCACGTCAGGATGGGAACGAACCATCAGTTAGCACGGCGACGATGGAAAGGTGCACTCCATCATTGGATACACCTGAGTCACGCCAGCCTGTTAACCAGGAGCATAGTTCCCCAAGACAGGAACTAATACTTAAGATGAGAGCGTTAGAGGAAGAATCTCTATTGCAATGCAAAGCAGTGCTACATAAGATGAAGCAGGCTATGCGCAAACAGAGGAACATAAGCATGGATGTCAAGGACGGCACGTCGGAGCTAAGCGAGCTCCTCGACGTAATCGCAAGCTACAGAAATACCTGGAAGAGCGCCGAAAAAGATAGAACCGAGGACCTTCGGAAAAGGCAGAAAAAGGCAACAGAGGACGCGAACGCCACTCCGATCTCTGTTTTGCAAAAGAGAATAGCCACTAGCCCGGCACTACAGGAAGCAAACAAGAAGCCGCGGAACACATCTCTGACTGCAGATTTTCAATTAGTGACACGAAAGAAAATAGCTAAGAAAAGAGAACAAGAGAAGATCGCAAAAGAGAGTCAAAAGAGAGAGCCTGAAAAAACAGACAAGGCAAGTAAGTCTAGAGTGCGAAGCCGCCCACATGCTGTGCTGATCAAACCAGCTGAAGGTAAGAGCTACGCCCAAGTACTCCGTGAGCTACGTAGGAACGTCAAGCCAGAGGATGATGAAAGTGCTATCCGCTCGATCAGGAGAACAAAAACGGGGGATATGCTACTGGAGTTAACTAAACGAAGCAAAACCCAAAAGTTTGGCGACGCAATAAAAGGTTTGTTGAAGGAAACGGCTACGGTAAAGGTACTCAGGCCAACCGTTAAAATCGAAGTCCGAGATCTGGACAGCTTCACCGAAGAATCAGAAGTCAAGTCCGCAATATCGGAAGTGACAAATGGCTCTGCTGAGGATATACGAGTACGGCTAACAGGTGTAAATAGCTCGGAGCAACGGAGAGCTTTCATTATTCTCGCCGCAGAAGATGCAGTAAAAGTCTTGAAAGAATCGAGAATCCGAATCGGGTGGACCCGTGGCCGAGTAAAGCGCTCCGAAGACATCAAACGGTGCTTTAAATGCTTCGGTGTAAATCACGTGCAGAGCCAGTGTACAGGACCTGATCGCAGAGACCTGTGTATCAGGTGCGGAGAGAGCGGACATAAAATGCAAGGTTGCACCAAACGCCCAAGGTGCTGCTTATGTGCTCATGAGAAGTTAAAGGAGCTCGACCACTTCCCTGGATCAAATAACTGCGCAGCCAGTATCAGGAAAGCCAAGACATGAAGGTACTATAAACTAATTTGCATAAGAGCACGACAGCGGACGCCCTACTGTCTCAAATAGTTGTGGAACAACGAGCTGACTTAGTGATAATCAGCGAGCAGTATAGGAGAAGAGAAGATGGCGTATGGCTGGAGGACCACACCAAAACTGCCGCTATCTGGATACCGAATCGAAGTAGCATCCGGCATACAAATGAAGGACGTGGCAACTGTTTTGTGTATCTTAAAGTCAACGATTACCACATATTCAGCTGCCACCTAACACCAAATGACGACATCCAAACATTTGAGAGCAAGCTGAACGAGATAGAAGACACAGCCTCGCAACTACAGGGAAAGTATATTATTGCCGGGGATTTTAATTCAAGAGCAGAAGAGTGGGGTATGCCAGTAACCAATTCTAGAGGCCGGAGAGGCCGGCATTACACTAACTTTTAGCCGAATTGGATGCGAAGGTACGATCCCTGACATAACCCTAGTGTCAGAGAATTTGTCCCGTAAAGTCAAGGACTGGAGGGTTCTGGACATATACACAGGTAGCGACCACCAATACATCTCATTTGGAGTGGAAGAGACCCTAGGAAGGATCCGACCCGCCAATACTGACCGACAGAGTCACAGATGGAATGTTCGGCGTCTGAAGAAGGCAGCATTGATCACCGAGCTAGACAGGAGAGCCGTCGTAGCCCAAGCCACAGAGACTACTGAGAACACGGTTAATAGCATCATGTCGATGATCAAACATGCCTGTAATGCTGCAATGCCCAAAACCGGAAATAGACGCAGGGAAGGCCAAGAAGTCTATTGGTGGACAGAGGAAATCAGCATACTAAGAGCAAATTGCCTAAGATGCCGACGCCGCCTAACTAGAGCCAGACGCCGAGGAGACTTCGCAGAAGAGGATATTCAGAATAGGAGAGCCAAAAAACATCTGAACATCGCCATTCGAAAAAGCAAACTTGAGAAATGGAAAACCCTTTGCGATGATATTAACTCAGACCCGTGGGGCCTAGGGTATAAAATCGTCATGAAAAAGCTCAAGACCTACCGCGCATCCCCCAGCTTGGAAACGGAAAAAATGGACAACATAGTTCAGACGCTATTTCCCACACATCCGGCCAGACAAGCAGAGTTGATGATAACAGCAGACGATAGCCTGGTTGAGATTATTAACAGAGAAGAACTCTCGAAAGCGACAAGAAGCCTGAAACATGGAAAAGCGCCAGGACCAGATAATATACCGGTGGAAGTGCTATCTGTTATTGCAGAAAGCAGGCCTGAAATACTGCTGGACATGTACAACGCATGTATTCGTAGTGGAACATTCCCCAACTTATGGAAGGTTCACCGGCTGGTTCTGATTAGCAAAAGGAAAGGTGATCCCGCTACCCCCCTCGGCCTATCGACCACTTTGTATGCTTAATACAGCAGGAAAGCTCCTAGAAAGACTAATGAAGCCCCGCTTCGCAGCCGCGGTAGACAATGCAGGAGGACTCTCTCCGAGGCAGTACGGCTTCAGACCAGGCAGGTCCACAATCGGAGCCATCAGAGAGGTCACAGAAGCAGCGCTCGCAAGCCACCAAGGCAACCACCATTCACGCCCAATTGTACTGCTGGCAACGCTAGATGTGAAAAATGCTTTCAACAGTGTTAGGTGGGCGGATATGATAGAGGCACTACGCACGCGATTCCAAATCCCGGCGTATCTGATGCGAATTCTGCACAGTTACCTCGACAACCGAAAGCTTTTGTACCAGACGACAACAGAGGAAAAATGCATTCAAGTCACAGCTGGAGCAGCACAGGGATCAATACCAGATCTCTGGAACATAGCCTATGACGACGTTCTTCGTATAGAGATGCCCGATGACACATTTCTGGTAGGATATGCAAACGACATTGTGGCAGTCATCCCGGCGCGTAACACAGAGTATGCCCAACGCAAACTTAGGCAAGTGATGATTCGTGTTAAGGACTGGTTGGATTGCCGAGGACTACAGCTAGCAACCGAAAAAACAGAGCTGCTTCTAGTAAGTAGGCGACAAATCCCACTGGAGATGGACATGAGGATAGGCGATAGCATAATCAGGACTCAAAGGGTCATCAAGTACTTAGGAATCCGGCTTGACTCAAAGCTAACCTTTCAAGCGCAGCTCACCTACGCATCGACTAGGTCCGCCACCGCAATACGATCACTAAGCAGACTCATGGCAAATGTGGGTGGACCATTGCAGAGCAGGCGGAAGCTGCTAATGGAAATAAACAACGCCATCCTTCTCTATGGATGTGAGATCTGGGCAGACGCCTTGAGCACTAATTACAAGGCAAATCAGCTCCTATCGATGCAGAGGATGAGTGCGCTGAGGATAATAAGCGCTTATAGGACGGTATCGGGATCAGCAGCGATGGTCATTGCAGCCGTGATACCGGTTGATATATTGGCTCGAGAGCGCAAGAAACTATATGAGCTTCGCCAAACAGGAAGAGCTACAAGACAGTCAGCCGACGTCTGTAGACAGGATTCCCTTAACCAGTGGCAAGAAAGGTGGACAAACGACAACAAGGCAAGGTGGACAGCAAGACTTCTACCCGATCTCAAAGTCTGGATACAGAGAAAACACGGTGATGTTGACTATTATGTTACACAAATGCTGACAGGACACGGGTATTTCAGTTCCTTTCTGTACTCTATAGGTAAAGCCACAGAGGCTAGCTGCGTCTACGGGGATACGGGAAGAGACAATGTAGAGCACACGGTCTTCCACTGCAAGCGATTTGCCGAGCGACGACACCGACTACTACAAGAAATAGGGGACATCTCGCCGGAAAACATTATAACAATAATGATCAGCAACGAGGAGAATTGGCGACATGTCGCGCGCTTCATAGGCGATATCCTCCGCCTAAAGAAAAAGGACTTAGATGAGAGAACATAGTCCGGGCAGTCTGGACGCCCCACTTCGAAGTAATGCGAAAGCTTTCCCGAAGTGGAGATAGGCCTGATGAGGAGGGGGTTTTTAGTGGGTGCGACCCCACATACCACATTGCGACGGTAATGTGAAATGCAGAAGGCATTTTCCCCCCTCAGCCCAAAAAAAAAAAAAAAAAAAAAAAAAAAAAATAGGTTATCGGACCAGGGCCGATTTCTGGCCAGTTGTTTGCGGCAGACTAGTGAAAAATGAAAGTGATACTGCAGAACAAAAAGCTGTTTTTGATACTCGGGACGAAAAGGCATTAGCATACATATTGCTGGGTGTAAAGGCGTCACAAATCAACTTTATAAAAAACAGTGCTTCAGCCAAAGCAGCATGGGACAAGCTTGCAGATGTCTATCAACCGCGTGGACCTGCAAGGAAAATATGATTGTTTAAAAGATTGCTTTGCTTAAACTTGCATGAAATCTCGGGAGTGCAAATCTTTATAAATGATTTTTCGGACATAGTCGACAAGCTGAATGAAATTGATATGTAAATTTCTGAAGATATTCTTACAATTTTGTTGCTGTCGGCTCTAAGCCAATCGTTTGAAATCTTTATTGTAGCAATCGAGACGAGGGAACAGTTGCCATCCCTTTCTGATCTGAAGATTAAAATTATTAAAGAAGGAGAGAGACAACGAATATGTAATGATGATGCAAATAATAGTGTACATCAAGTTTTTGTGTCGCGTACAAAGAATACGGGCAAAAGGAATGCGCAAGAAAAGCAAAGTGCAAAGAAGAATGAGAAGTGTTAAAGATGGGGTCATGAAGTGCAAGGAAAAAGTCACTGGATCATGTGCGAATGTGCACAAAAACGATAGCATGACAAAATCCATGTGGTGTTTAGACAGTGGTGCAACGGCTCACACGTGTTGTGTAAGGTCATGGTTTGTGGAGTATACAGAGCATAAAGAGAAAATTTTACTTGCATATTTGCCGAAGGCATTGGCACTGTGCTTTTTAATTCAGGGAGCTATTGCATAGAATTGGTCAATGTTTATTTTGTAAAAGAACTGCAAGCTAACTTTATGTCAATATCAAAAGCTGTTGAAAAAGGTTTTAAAATAGGTTTTAAATAGAGAAAATACCGTTATAAAAAAAGTAAAAAAAAAACGAGCAAACGTAGTGATTTGTTTATCATTGACGTAAATGTGAATCTGTGCTTGTACTCAAATGCACAGAGCGGTGAATTCCGAAAGTGGCATAATCATCGTGGCCACTTAAACATGGCAAGTTTAAAGAAAATGGCTAATGAAGGTATTGTGCATGGATTGAAATCGATCAATAAAAGTATTGACTTAAAGGGCGATATTTGTGAAACCAGTGCAAAAGGCAAATTGAGTGTCAAACCGAGTGCACCATGTGAAAGTCGAGGTCGACCAAAGATAGTAAAGACAGGCAAGCCAGGTCGACCCCGTAAGCAGTATAATATTTTGAACATGTTGAAAGCAGAGGAAGTCTTAATTCCTGTATCTATAAATGAAGTCAACAAGTCCAAAATTAATCAGGAGTGGTCAGCATCAATTTTGGTGTTAAAGTTGACAAAAATGGTTTCGTAGAGCGCTTCAAATGCAGATTGGTGGCTAAAGGATGCGCACAACTTTATGGAGTCGACTACTTCGAAACATTTTCTCCAGTTGTTAGATACTCTTCTATAAGAATGATCATGGCGCTGGCTGTGAAGTATAAATTGTATCTGCATCAAATGGACGTGTCATCGGCTTACTTGAACAGTGAACTCTCAGAGGATGTTTACATGAAGCAACCGGATGGTTACGTGAATGATCAATACCCAAACAAGCTCCTGAAGTTGAAGAAATCTCTATATGGGCTAAAGCAGAGCGGTAGAGAATGGAATATGAAATTGGATACAGTTTTGAAGAAACTGAGATTCGTTCCATGTATCAGCGAGCCCTGCGTTTATACACGCAGTGGGCATGGTAATATTAATATAATTGCAGTATATGTAGATGATCTTTTAATTGCCAGCTCAACCAAAGATGACCTGCAGGACTTAAAGGCGTCAATTGCAAGCGAATTTGACGTAGTCGATGGAGGCCAGCTTAATCACTTCTTGGGCATAGAAGTTGAGCGCGAAGGCGAGACGGGCAACATAAGTATTGGTCACAGACAGTACATCGAGCAAATGTTACATACTTGGGGTATGTCAGCATGCAAGCCAGTAGCTACACCTCTGGAGGCCGGACATACAGGTGAAATGTGTTGATCCCAACTGCAAGACTGTTAATGAAAAGGATTACCAGTCTTTAATAGGCTCTTTAATGTAGTTGGCCATAACCACAAGACCAAATATATTACATTCTATTGGAAAACTTGCACAACGAAACTCCAACCCACATAAGGACCATGAAGTTGCAGCAAAGCGTGTGCTGAGATATCTGAAAGGCACAGCTAATCTGAAGCTTCATTATCAGGAAACCGAGAAGCCAATGCATGGTTACGTCGACGCAGACTGGGCGAATTATCCTACAGACCGTAAATCATATAGTGGATACGTGTTTATTCAAGGAGGCGGCGCAATTTCGTGGGAATCCAAGAAACAAAGTCTGGTGGCATTAAGCAGCACAGAAGTCGAGTATATAGCCTTATCTGCTGCAGCTAGGGAAGCAACATATCTAAAGAAAGTTTTGCATGAAATGGGATTTGATGAAATAAAATCAATTGTATTATATTGCGATAATCAAAGTGCACAATGTGTAGCAAAAAATCCAACTTTGCATAATCGTAGAAAACACATTGACATTAAATATCACCATGTAAGGGAGCTATATGCTAAAAATGAAATTGATATACAATATGTATGTACTAATGATATGTCTTCTGATGTATTAACTAAGAATTTACAGAAGATCAAACATGTTAAATGTATAAAAGAAATGAATTGCTTTTAATATGTAATCTAGTATATAATCGTTGAGAAGGAGTATTGAAATATGAAAAGTGGCAACAATTATATAATGAAAGCTGGTCACACTTATGTATAAGTTCTTCTGTTCCTTTTGCACTTTATTCTTCGAGTCTCTCAAAAGTCGTCGTAATAAACACACGCATGAAATAGCAAAGACAAACCATCTCTTTGTTTTATTTCACAAGTTTAAATCTCCAATAAATTTAAACTTAAAATTACAATTTTAAAATTAAAATTTTTATATAAAAAAAAATTAATAGGTTTTTTAATAATAAATAAATTAAGAATAATTTTTAAAAATTATTGGAAAAAATTTTGAATTTTAGTATAAATTTTAAATTTATTAATAGTTTTCGTAAAATTTAAAATTATTTGAAAAATTTTGAATTTTAATAAATTTGAAATTTATTAATAGTTTTAATAAAATTTATAATTTGTATTTTTTAAATTATTAAAAAAAATTATTTACATTGTTATAGTTTATAAATTATTTATTTTTATTAAATTTAATTTAACTATATAATAAAATAAAATTATTAAATAAATTTTGTTTAAATTTTATGTTTTGGGGTATTTATGATTAAAATTTTTCATTAAATCAGTTATTTTCATGATTTTCTCAAAGAAAAATTTTCAAATTTACTCTATTAATAAAATTGTTATCCCATGGGGGACCCCCATTCCTTGGATTTCTACCAAAATGATTTGAAATTCAACAATTAACAATTTTTGTCAATACTTTCAATTAATAATTTTATTAATACAAACTTTAAATACTTTGTTCTTTTACTTACGAATTTGTTATTCTGCATTTATACTAAATTATTATGAAATTTATTGATTAACAAACTCTCAGTACAATAAATTTATAATAAATTCATATATAATTCTTAGATTTTTTCAATTTTTGGTTTAGTGATAATTTCTTTATTTTATGCTATACTGTAAGGCTTTAAGTTAATTAAACTAATAGCCTTCAAAGCTATAAATATGGATATCTCCTTAAGCCTTAGTAACTTTTACTCCTTCAAATTTGCAATTTGATGTCATTATTGACTATAAAGCCTATTATCTATTGATTAAGAAGAATAACTCTTATAAATAGATTTACAATCTATCGCCTAAATTTCAGCCACTTAATCTAATTGCGACAATGGTTATTTTCAACAAATCATAAAGATATTGGAACTTTATACTTTATTTTTGGTGCTTGAGCCGGAATAGTAGAAACATCTCCAAGACTTTTAGCTGACTTCGAGCTGAATTAGGTCAGTCAGGAGCATTTATTGGTGATGATCAAATTTATAATGTAATTGTTACTGCTCACGCTTTTGTTATAATTATACCCTGTACAGGGATATATTAACTTTGTGAAAAAAATTTTTGTAACAGGCAGAAGGAGGCATCTCCGACCCTATAAAGTATATATATTCGTGATCAGCATCAACAGCCGAGTCGATTGAGCCATGTCCGTCTGTCTGTCCGTCCGTCTGTCCGTCTGTATGAACGCGTCGATCTCAGCAACTATAAGAGCTAGAGACACCAAATTTGGCATGAATGTTCCTGTATACCCTCTCCAGATCGAGTTTATGTTAGATTTTCGATACCTTTCCCACCACCCCCCGCAATTCAAAAAAAACTAATTATGGTCACATTTCTCAACGTAGACACTTCTAACTCAACAAGTGCGTTAAGAATTATATATAGAAGGAACGCTGAATGTTTCATCAAGATCGATTTATAAATAAGACAGAAAATCAGCAAAAAGTTATTTTTCCATTGAATCGTTGAGCATCAGGCAGCACATGTGTGCGAGCGACATAGCGAACGACTGTGATACATGCGTCTGCGTACCATGTGTGCATATGTGTGCGAGCGAGATAGAGAACTAATGCGACACAAGCATAAGTTAATTAAGTGTCGTAACACTCAGCTTTTATTTGAGTATCTATATATATGTGAAAGTTAGCTGCTATAAGCATGCTAAGAATTCATATACAAAATGAGAGTTTGAAAATTGTATTCTTCAATAAATACCTGCTACGTTCTTATTACTATTATAAGCAAAATACTTAATTTATAATTTATATACTGTCGCGCGCGCTTGACTGATCCGCTTGTTTTTAAATCAAATTCAAAATTAGCTCCTAAACCAGCTATAAATATTGTTAAACCTGACAATAAAAGTAAAAGTTGACCAAATCATGAATTTGCTAATAAAATATTAAAACGAATTAATAATAAACCCCTGCCGTTACTAAAGTAGATGAATGAACTAAAGCTGAAACTGGAGTTGGAGCTGCTATAGCCGCAGGTAGCCAGGAAGAAAAAGGAATTTGAGCTCTTTTTGTTATAGCCGCTAATATTACTAAAGAACCAATAATTATTATCTCAAATTCACTCTGTATAATTTCTAAGTAAAATACATAATTTCAACTCCCATAATTTAATATTCAAGCAATAGCTAATAAAAGAGCTACATCTCTAATACGATTTGATAACGCAGTTAATATGCCAGCATTATAAGATTTCACATTTTGAAAATAAATGACTAAACAATAAGAAACTAAACCTAACCCATCCCTACCAAATAAAATTCTAATTAAATTAGGTCTGATAATTAACAACATTATTGATAAAAACAATTATTAAAACTAATATAATAAAACGATTAATATTTTCATCTCTTCTTATATACTCCTTTCTATAATAAATTACTAAAGAAGCAATTATCAAAACAAATGATATAAAAAGTAAATTTATTCAATCAAATGAATTTAAATTGAAATTGAAATTAGAGAAACTAACTCCCATTCAATAAAATAGATTATATTATTTAATAAAAAATATAAACTTATTAAAAAACTTAATAAACTAATTGTAATTAGATTAACAAATCTAAGTCTACAAATTGATAAATATATCACGATTTAAAATGATTGACTCATATCACTAACACCACAAATTAGTATTTTTATTAAACTATTTAAATACAACCATAATAAACATATATCCCTTTTTATAATTAATAAATTTAAAGGTAATGAATGTAATATTATTAATAAATACTCTCGAAGCTTTCCCCCTCTGAATGAATATACTCCAGAAATTTTTCCGTCTTGACTAAATGAATACAAATATAAAGTATAAGCAGCTCTAAAAAATGAAAGAAAAGATAATATAATTATTGAAACTCATGATCAAGATACAATTCTATTTAATAATGAAATTTCTTCTAACAAATTCAAAGTTGGAGGAGCTGCTATATTAGCTGATCTCAAAAGAAACCATCATAAAGCGATTGCAGGTATAAAATTTAATAAACCCATATTAATTAATAAACTTTGTCTACCTAAACGCTCATAAGAAACATTTGCTAAACAAAATAAACCAGAAGATCATAACCCATGAGCAATTATTAATCTATAAGACCCACATAAACCTCAGTATCTTATTGTTAATAAACCTGCTAATACAATTCCTATATGAGCTACTGAAGAATAAGCAATCAAAGCCTTTAAATCAGTTTGTCGTAAACATACAAAACTAACTAAAACACTCCCTACTAAGCTAATTCTAACTCAAATAAATCTGTACTTTATATTTATCAACTGTTATAAAGAAATTACCCGTAATATTCTTTTCCCCCCTAATTTTAATATAATTCCAGCTCAAATTATTGAACCAGAAACAGGAGCTTCAACATGAGCCTTAGGAAACCACGAATGAACCAAAAACTTAGGTATCTTAACTAAAAAAGGCAGATAATAAAGAAAAATTTATAGTCCCCATCTTTCTTGATAAATGAAAAATACCAATCAGTATTGGCAACGAAACTAAGAAAGAATAAAATAATAAATATACCCCAGCTTGTAAACTAAAATTAAAAATAATGTGGGAATTAAACTTCTTTCAAAAAATAAATAAAATATAAATAATCTTATTCTTCTAAAAGTTAAAACTAATAACAATAATAAAATTACCACATTAAATAAAAATAAATTTTTATAATTATTATATTTATTAACTGCTTCTCTTGCAATTAATATATTTTTTTTTTTTTTGAGCTGAGGGGGAAAATGCCTTCTGCATCTCACATTACCGTCGCAATGTGGTATGTGGGTCTCGCACCCACTAAAAACCCCCTCCTCATCAGGCCTATCTCCACTTCGGGAAAGCTTTCGCATTACTTCGAAGTGGGGCCTATTTCGCGCTAAGCGCTCTCATCGTTTGTCTGCGTCCAGACTGCCCGGACTATTTTCTCTCATCTAAGTCCTTTTTCTTTAGGCGGAGGATATCGCCTATGAAGCGCGCGACATGTCGCCAATTCTCCCTCGTTGCTGATCATTATTGTTATAATGTTTTCCGGCGTGATGTCCCCTACTTCTTGTAGTAGTCGGTGTCGTCGCTCGGGAAATCACTCGCAGTGGAAGACTGTGTGCTCTACATTGTCTCTTCCCGTATCCCCGTTGATGCAGATAGCCTCTGTGGCTTTACCTATATAGTACAGAAAGGAACTGAAATACCCGCGTCCTGTCAGCATTTGTGTAACATAATAGTCAACATCACCGTGTTTTCTCTGTATCCAGACTTTGAGATCGGGTAGAAGTCTTGCTGTCCACCTTCCCTTGTTATCGTTTGTCCACTTTTCTTGCCACTGGTTAAGGGAATCCTGTCTACAGACGTCGGCTGACTGTCTTGTAGCTCTTCCTGTTTGGCGAAGCTCATACAGTTTCTTGCGCTCTCGAGCCAAAGATCAACCGGTATCACGGCTGCAATGACCATCGCTGCTGATCCCGATACAGTCCTATAAGCGCTTATTATCCTCAGCGCACTCGTCCTCTGCATCGATAAGAGCTGATTTGCCTTGTAATTAGTGCTCAAGGCGTCTGCCCAGATCTCACATCCATAGAGAAGAATGGCGTTGTTTAATTCCATTAGCAAGTTACGCCTGCACTGCAATGGTCCACCCACATTTGCCATGAGCCTGCTTACTGATCGTATTGCGGTGGCAGACCTCGTCGATGCGTAAGTAAGCTGCGCTTGAAAGGTTAGCTTTGAGTCAAGCCGGATTCCATTTGTCTTTCTAGGAGGGTAGCGGGATCACCTTTTCCTTTGTTAATCAAAACCAGCCACTGAACCTTCCATGAATTGGGGAATGTTCCACTACGAATACATGCGTTGTACATGTCCAGCAGCATTTCAGGTCTGCTTTCTGCAATAACAGATAGCAATTCCGCAGGTATATTATCGGGTCCTGGCGCTTTTCCATGTTTCAGGCATTTTGCCGCTTTCGAGAGTTCTTCTCTGGTAAAAATCTCAACCAGGCTATCGTCTGCTGTTATCATCGGCTCCGCTTGTCTGGCCGGCTGGGTGGGAAATAGCGTCTGAACTATGTTGTCCATTTTTCCGTTTCCAAGCTGGGGGGATGCGCGGTTGGTCTTGAGCTTTTTCATGACGATTTTATACCCTAGGCCCCACGGGTCTGAGTTAATATCATCGCAAAGGGTTTTCCATTTCTCAAGTTTACTTTTTCGAATGGCGATGTTCAGATGTTTTTTGGCTCTCCTATTCTGAATATCCTCTTCTGCGAAGTCTCTTCGGCGTCTGGCTCTAGTTAGGCGGCGTCGGCATCTTAAACAATTTGCTCTTAGTATGCTGATTTCCTCTGTCCACCAATAGACTTCTTGGCCTTCCCTGCGTCTATTTCCGGTGTAGGCATTGCAGCATTACAGGCATTTTTGATCATCGACATGATGCTATTAACCGTGTTCTCAGTAGTCTCTGTGGCTTGGGCTACGACGGCTCTCCTGTCCAGCTCGGTGATCAATGCTGCCTTCTTCAGACGCCGAACATTCCATCTGTGGCTCTGTCGGTCAGTATTGGCGGGTCGGATCCTTCCTAGGGTCTCTTCCACTCCAAATGAGATGTATTGGTGGTCGCTACCTGTGTATATGTCCAGAACCCTCCAGTACTTGACTTTACGTGACAGATTCTCTGATTACTCTCCGACCTCTCGATCTTTTTTGCCCATTTTTAATGGGCACAGGGTGTTAAAAGGTCGAGATAACGGCTACGCCTGACCTATATGAGACGTTGTTGGCCAGAAATTGGATGCTAATCACAGAAATTCAGAACTTAATGTACAGTACAAGGAGCGCATCTCATAATATTCCAGCTTCTAGCTATCATAAACGGTACTAAATAGCCGAACGGAAAATTAGCCTTAAACAAGACGTCACGAGTAGCTGCCTCGCCCTTGCTGAACATTGTTGAACATGATTAAGTGCTGAGTTTTCCACTGCTGCGCCGAATAAACGAGGATTCTGTGAGAGTTATACAAAGAAAAACAAGCTGATCAGTCGATCAACGTGGGAGACTCAGAAAGAGACCGCCGTAACTCGGAAACACGGGAAGGTTTACTTGGTGGCAAGTAGGTGGGTACCGGTACGGTAACTCCTCCGCTCGGTTCATCATGATGTTTCGTAAGCATTATTTTATCTGTGTACTCTCAATTTCCCATATGAATATATTGTCTACCTTATCTTATATCTTATTTTTTATCCGCTACATAGTACGAAATAGTTATATTTTTCGACGCATTGAGTGGCAATTAAAGATTGGTAACGTAATTCTGAAAATGACATCTGTCTCAATTATTACTGTTTGCAGTTGTAATAGCCTCCAGAATTGCTTATCTACCACAATATCTATATTATCTTTCCTCTCTTGAACTTACTCTTGGTCATTAACCTATTTATTTAGTCTTTCCCTTATCTGGGTCAATTACGCAATCAAAACGCCTACCATTTCCCTAGAAAATTATATTTTTATTTCATTTCATTTTCAAGGAAATTTAAGGCCTCTTCAATTTATTTGATAAATCTTAATTATTTACCACATGGTCAAACATTTTCTTGCCAACAATGATTCCTGCTATTTTATTTATTACTTCCGCTGCCTGTAACTTTCTAACATCTATTTTCTGTCCTTGATTCATCTGTATTGTCGTTATTTTTCTTATTTTCTTTTCTATATACATCACCATCAAAACTTCAAATTGTGTTAGTGTTATGGTAAGTTATAAATTGCTTATCAGTAATCTCGTCATTGTCAAATTTTATTTTCATGTCTTTTCAACTCTCAGAATGTCTCTATATATTTCGGTAAGCTTTATATGAAGTCCATTTATTGGAAAATTTATAGATAATTGTTGAAAAGTCGTCACATTAGTTCGATATTATGCCGCCTTGGTCACTCACTACTTTCTGTGGTATTCCGTATTGACAAATGAATCGCTTCATTGTTTATCTTGAGAATTGTGGGTAGTCATATCTGACTCTATTAATTATGTATACTCTTGATCAGCATCAACAGCCGAGACGATATAACCACATCCGTCTGTCTGTCTGTCCGTTTTTCTATTTGTCAGTCTGCCCATCCGTATGAACATCCTAGATCACACAGATCATTTTTTAGATTTTAGCCATCACAAAATAAGTTATTCAGCAATCGCGTCTTGTTTGCCCAATTGCATCTAGTCACCCTTTGTGACTTTCCGAAACATTAAAACATTGCAATTCTTCGTTGTGGGCTTTCAGCAAGGAATTAAAAATGAAGCTCGATCGTTGCTGCTAATAAAATTTACTTGCGTTCATATTATTAGTTTTTAGTTTTATTAGTTCTGCCCTTGATTTGTTCTGTAAGATTAGGTTGTTCCTCGGGGAATTACTTTACTTGTGAGTTATTACTCACAAGTTATTACTTAAAAGAGATCCGTCTCAAAGGACTAAATCATATGACGAGGAACAAAAAAGAACAGTTTCTCTATTTAGTTTCCACATAGTTCTATCATCAATGTAAAACTAAAAATGCACACATACAAAACTTCATAAGATGTATATGTGTAGAAAGAAATTAACATAATGAATGACATAAATGATTCGTAAATGCACTGTCGCAGAATATGTGTTTTAGGACACATGTTTACTCAATTATCTACTGCATAGAAAGCCAAACATGAATAAAGAATAAAGAAGAATCGAAGCAGTCGGGGAAAGCAATCCCCTTTGCTTGTAACCAGCAGACACACGTCTACCATGGGTGGAGGATGCCATGGAAGTATAGAACGACTGACTCAACTTGGCAAGTAATGCCAATCAGTGCCGTAATCGGACTAAGAATGCCATGGTGGCAGCATAGCATTGAAGGTGGAGAAGCTTCTGATCTCCACAGCTTCGGAGGATTGCAGAATCTGATCGAGGGCTGGGCCCAAACGAGCAAAGAAGGGTATGAAAGCGAAAGCATTATACAAGGCGGCTCTAAAAATCTGGTTACCAGGACAGTGGATTGTGCGAAAGACTACAGACCAATTAGCCTAATTTCATTCTTGCTAAAAACTTTCGAGAATCTGCTCTAACTCCGTATTAGGGAAGACACCAACCTGACAGCATTACATTGCTTACACTAAAAGGAATTCATTGGAGGCAGAGCTTTACTCCCTTGTACCCACCGTTGAAAAAGCTTTTACAGCAACACGAATTCGCAATGGCAGAATTCCTAGACATTGTTAGCACCAACCAATAACGCGGCCTAGAAGATACCGTATCCCATATCGATACGCAACCTGCTGTGCTACAGAAGAGTCTGTGTCGAATGGGAATGAGCAAACCAAGATGATGAATTGAATTTTCATATTAGTCGTGCTATCGATACTTCTTTACGGCGGTCTGGTATGGTGGCAAGCAAAAGAGAAATCCACATACCTTTAGCGAGGAACACTTATCTGCCTCACAGGGGTGCTGAGGTATTCTCAAAAAAAGCCCTGCAAACGCTTATTTGAGTCTAATAAAGATATTTACTGATGGCTCAAATAAGTCTGGACTTATGGTGGTTATGTACTGCGAAGACCAGCTCTCCGGCAGGCATCCAACCAAAAGTGCCACATGAAACTCAGTCACTCTACAACGGTATCTCCCAAGGATCAGCAATATCGGTCTTTCTCTTCTTTATCGACTCTCACACATCATCAGCCTGCAAATTTCCTAATTATTCCCCTCAATAGACAAAAAAATCCAAACATACAACCTAGACAACCTCTTTTCTAACATTCATGAGTGATTCTCATATTCAGGAGCATCACTATCCCTACAAAATTACCAACACCTCCACATTTGCCGTAAGCAGAACTGCACCTGCAACATATCCTGCAACAATACCCCGATTCTCTCAGTCCCCAGCCTAAAAATCTTAGGTCTAACAATAAACAACACAGATGGGGCTCACACATAAAACAAATTCAACCAGTCTTAAACAACAAACTTAATGTCGTTAAATGCCTATCAAGGCCTTATCAAAATGGCAACACACACACACATATAAATGTAACTAAATCAACCCTAATATCAAAAATAGATTACGCAATCTTTATATACGTAAACGCCCCTAAATCAACTCTCAATAAACTAAAATCTTTATTTAAAGCTGCAATTCGCATATCCCTTGGAGCATTGCGCTTAACCCCTATACCCAACATACGTTTTGAATCAAACATACCCACAATAAAACAGAAAAGAGACAGAAAAGCGAAAACAACCAAAACTCTCAAAAGTAGTGTTCAGTTCAAACTCATCACTTCATAATCACATTAAAAAATACGGGAGCAAAAAAATAAACAAGTTAATATCAACACTGGAACAAATCATTATCTCACGTAAAGAACACGGCCCCCTACCTGCCACTTCCAAACAAATCAATCACCACCAATCGCTATTTCCCCGTTCCCTTATCAATACTACACAACAAAAATTTAACAAATCTAATACACCACCAAGCACATACAGACAACAATTTCTTGAACTCAAAGACAAATATTGAGTAGACGAAAAAGTCTTTTCGTATTTTGTCAATAGATGTCGTTGGACGATTCTAGTGCTACCAATCGCATTGTGACATACCATATGGTGTTGGAAAGGTGACATTTTAAGCTTCTTAGAACTTTATTTTAAAAAAAATTAAATTCGGAGAAGTTGAAAAAAAAGTTACAGCTGTTCAAAAATGAGTGAAAATAATGAAGAAATTTGCGAGTCTTTGCTGAATCGAAATGAAATCGAAACATTTCTGACGGAATGGTTACAGGAGGCGAAAAGTGCATCAAATACGACAATAATGTGCGAAAAAGATCGTGGTCATCACGAGCCCCATATCCATCCTCGAAAACCCAACCACAGAAAACATCTCCAAAATAATCGAATTTCATAAGAAACCAGTCGAAAAGTTGCAGTCGAGGTGCTCGACAGTATAAGACCCGGTATTCATATCTAAGCCGTTATATACAACATATTATTACAATAAGTATTAATATAATATTACAAAGATTATTAATGACAAGCGCGATATGTTAATTTGAGGGCAATGCTTTTCCACTCGAAAAGAATTTTCTAAGCAGCATTCATATTTTCATGTAAAAAAAAAAAAAGATATTCACCTTGACATCAAATATTTTGTAATTAGCAAAAGGAATCGACCAAGACTTGAACTCAGGATGCTGTGCCAACGCTCTAGCACCTTTCATTGTCCGTTTTGCAAGTTTCTATTGTTTCAATGATTCTCTCTGAATATCGATCACTCTTAGAAGAGAGGGGGAATAGAGAGCGGCGGTAACTGAGAGCAATCCTACGTTACCTTTTTTGCATTGCTGCATATCCATGTACATGCATACATATATTTGAAATCAAATTTCTAACAAAACTTTGTTATTTCTTCTTATCACATATGGGCAAAATTAATATATGTTATTAGTAAATAAAGTAATAGTAAGCAGTTAATTAATAATATATATAAAAAACTATTGAACTAAAAAGTGGTCAGCACCGAGATTTGAACTCACATACTCGCAGAATGTCTTGTTTTTGTTGTTGTTACATATAATGCAATTAATTGTCGCTAAAGCTGCCATGAGCTTGTGATAATTAGATATCTTATTAACTGCTTTGTTTATGGTCCGATCTTAATGAAAATGTCCAGACATAAGCACACACTATGTGTGCCAAATCTGAAGTATGTAGCTATATATGAAGTCTAGTTATATGTATTATTCGATTTGCGCGAGCGGAAGGGGGCGTGACAAAATTCTAAAACAAACTTGATCTGCGTTCATACTATAGGAGTATTGTCACCAAATTTGGTAGCTCTAGCTCTTATAGTCTCTGAGATCTAGGTGTTTATACGGCTGTTGATGCTGATCAAGAATATATATACTTTATAGGGTCGGAGATGCTTTCTTCTGCCTGTTACATACATAGCACAAATACATAAGCATGAACATACATATACATAGGTTTATGTATATGTATATGTATATGTATATGTATATGTATATGTATATGTATATGTATATGTATATGTATATGTATATGTATATGTATATGTATATGTATATGTATATGTATATGTATATGTATATGTATATGTATATGTATATGTATATGTATATGTATATGTATATGTATATGTATATGTATATGTATATGTATATGTATATGTATATGTATATGTATATGTATATGTATATGTATATGTATATGTATATGTATATGTATATGTATATGTATATGTATATGTATATGTATATGTATATGTATATGTATATGTATATGTATATGTATATGTATATGTATATGTATATGTATATGTATATGTATATGTATATGTATATGTATATGTATATGTATATGTATATGTATATGTATATGTATATGTATATGTATATGTATATGTATATGTATATGTATATGTATATGTATATGTATATGTATATGTATATGTATATGTATATGTATATGTATATGTATATGTATATGTATATGTATATGTATATGTATATGTATATGTATATGTATATGTATATGTATATGTATATGTATATGTATATGTATATGTATATGTATATGTATATGTATATGTATATGTATATGTATATGTATATGTATATGTATATGTATATGTATATGTATATGTATATGTATATGTATATGTATATGTATATGTATATGTATATGTATATGTATATGTATATGTATATGTATATGTATATGTATATGTATATGTATATGTATATGTATATGTATATGTATATGTATATGTATATGTATATGTATATGTATATGTATATGTATATGTATATGTATATGTATATGTATATGTATATGTATATGTATATGTATATGTATATGTATATGTATATGTATATGTATATGTATATGTATATGTATATGTATATGTATATGTATATGTATATGTATATGTATATGTATATGTATATGTATATGTATATGTATATGTATATGTATATGTATATGTATATGTATATGTATATGTATATGTATATGTATATGTATATGTATATGTATATGTATATGTATATGTATATGTATATGTATATGTATATGTATATGTATATGTATATGTATATGTATATGTATATGTATATGTATATGTATATGTATATGTATATGTATATGTATATGTATATGTATATGTATATGTATATGTATATGTATATGTATATGTATATGTATATGTATATGTATATGTATATGTATATGTATATGTATATGTATATGTATATGTATATGTATATGTATATGTATATGTATATGTATATGTATATGTATATGTATATGTATATGTATATGTATATGTATATGTATATGTATATGTATATGTATATGTATATGTATATGTATATGTATATGTATATGTATATGTATATGTATATGTATATGTATATGTATATGTATATGTATATGTATATGTATATGTATATGTATATGTATATGTATATGTATATGTATATGTATATGTATATGTATATGTATATGTATATGTATATGTATATGTATATGTATATGTATATGTATATGTATATGTATATGTATATGTATATGTATATGTATATGTATATGTATATGTATATGTATATGTATATGTATATGTATATGTATATGTATATGTATATGTATATGTATATGTATATGTATATGTATATGTATATGTATATGTATATGTATATGTATATGTATATGTATATGTATATGTATATGTATATGTATATGTATATGTATATGTATATGTATATGTATATGTATATGTATATGTATATGTATATGTATATGTATATGTATATGTATATGTATATGTATATGTATATGTATATGTATATGTATATGTATATGTATATGTATATGTATATGTATATGTATATGTATATGTATATGTATATGTATATGTATATGTATATGTATATGTATATGTATATGTATATGTATATGTATATGTATATGTATATGTATATGTATATGTATATGTATATGTATATGTATATGTATATGTATATGTATATGTATATGTATATGTATATGTATATGTATATGTATATGTATATGTATATGTATATGTATATGTATATGTATATGTATATGTATATGTATATGTATATGTATATGTATATGTATATGTATATGTATATGTATATGTATATGTATATGTATATGTATATGTATATGTATATGTATATGTATATGTATATGTATATGTATATGTATATGTATATGTATATGTATATGTATATGTATATGTATATGTATATGTATATGTATATGTATATGTATATGTATATGTATATGTATATGTATATGTATATGTATATGTATATGTATATGTATATGTATATGTATATGTATATGTATATGTATATGTATATGTATATGTATATGTATATGTATATGTATATGTATATGTATATGTATATGTATATGTATATGTATATGTATATGTATATGTATATGTATATGTATATGTATATGTATATGTATATGTATATGTATATGTATATGTATATGTATATGTATATGTATATGTATATGTATATGTATATGTATATGTATATGTATATGTATATGTATATGTATATGTATATGTATATGTATATGTATATGTATCTGTATATGTATATGTATATGTATATGTATATGTATATGTATATGTATATGTATATGTATATGTATATGTATATGTATATGTATATGTATATGTATATGTATATGTATATGTATATGTATATGTATAGGTATAGGCATAGGTATACATAAACAAACCACCCCCTTTGACTATAAAGTTAATTAAACTATTGCAAAGTATGTAAATATATAAATGTGTAAATAACTAAACCTAATTACATTGTGGATTACCAAGCCGAAGACATATGCAGCCAGCGCTTTAGAAATATGTTAGTGTTAATTTAGCACTTTAATTTAAATCTATCTATTAACCCCAAAAGTGTCTTGAGGCACTTATTACATTATTCACATTTGAAAAATAAAGAAGAGCTTTAACATCAATTAAATATTTTACAGCAGTTACGAACACATGCCAAATTACGTGTAGGAGCTTTGAAAGCTCTCCTAAGCTTCTAACGGTACTTTTTATTTACATTTGCACAAAACATGTGCTACGCGGCGCGTGAAATTTGAGCTGCAGCAAAGTATGATTTGTTGTGATCATAAAAGTATAAAACCAATCCAAACCAATATTTGTTTAGTGAACGGTAAGTTAATTTAGTATTAAAATAAAAAAAAGTACGTAGTCTTCTAAGTTTGACGAAAGCGATTTGTGCGTAACAGGAGGAGTCATAAAACCCTATAAAATATATATATTCTTGATCAGCATCAATAGCCGAGTCGATTAAGCCATGCCCGTCTGTCTGGCTGTTCGTCCATATGAACACCTAGTTTTGCTCTCAAAACGCCAAGAGTGCCTTGAGGCTCTTATTCACTTTTTCTCACCTTACAGGTCAACGAAAGCTTCTACGTTCCTTCTAAGAACATATTTGAGTTCAGGAACCACAATTCACTCTAGAAAAAATTATTTCAATTAATTTCTTCCATTATTTTGGAAAGTGGCATTAGAGGGTTAAATAAATAAAGTTGTGAATTTAAATTTAAATGTATCTGCTGTTTGAAGATGTATTGATAAGTTTATAAGCAACCCTGTCCAGCATGCTGGATATATCGATATCTACATTTCAATGTCGATACATCAGACATGAAAATCGGTCTCTATTTAAAAAGTCGCTGAATGGTACTAATTTTACATATCAAGTGTGGCGTTCACCGAGATTTTACATTAGAGTCATTAAAGTCGGCAATGAGATACGTGGACATACTGGGTAAATCAGGAGTAGAGCTAATTTCTCTGTTAAGTGGCTACAACGTTGACTTCGGCGAAAACGCTTCAATTTACCAATTACGCGCAGCTCTGAAAGTCAAAATGGATTCACGTCATCATGAAGCTTGCGGAGGCTACTGGATGAATGAACTTTTGGAAACCGCAGAAAAAACGTCAATCAACGAAATAGCAGAAAATGCACAGAACTTAGGAGACACGGCGCCAGCCCCAGACGAAGACTGGGGAGAGAGAAAGAGACGTGCATCAGAACGCAGAACGTATACTTAAACTCAAATGCGCCTGTTGAAACTATTTCATCACAACAGAGTACATCGCAATTCTTACAAAATAGTGAAATACAGAGTTTCAGAATGAATCAAAGGAGCGATTCGATACATTAGTGCGTACATTTTCTGGCGATGATAGCTCTTCTGTTCTACAATGAACTGCCTGAAGTATCAGAAGTTATTAGCGAAATAATTTCTAATTGGCCCCTGTTGATTTGGAAGGATTTGAAGTGCGAGTTAATCAAAGTGTTTGAGAAAAAGGTTAAAATTAAAAAATTAATTAATTCAATGAAACATGAAACTTGTAACTTGACTTGTGCGTCTTTGTTCACCTGCAACCGAAATAATACAAATTCTATAGTTAATCCATCTGTAGATTATATCAATAATCAAATACCAACTTTTAGAAAAGAATATTGTTCGTCATAGTGAATCTCCTTATGCTTCACCAATAGTCTTAGTAAAAAAGAAATCAAGAGAACTTCGGAAGCGTTGACTGAATAAAACAATTATTAAGGATAATTTTCCGTTTCCCCTTATTGCCTGGATTATTTAGAGAACAAACGCTGTTTTTCAATTCTAGATTTCAAAAGTGGATACCACCAAATAGGAGTAGAGAAAACATCAATCCCACTTACATCATTCGTAACTCCTCACGGCCAGTACGAATATCTTACAATGCCTATTGGTCTTAAGAGTGGATCTGCCATAATCTAAAGATTTATTTCCTATTTTCAATTATGCGACATTATTAGAAATAACAGGCGGATCTGTCGAACGCGCGCGACAGTATAAAATTCTGTGCAGTTTTATAAATTAAGTATTTTGATTATAATAGAAATAAGAACGTAGTAGGTATTTATTGAAGAATACTCTTTTGAAACTCTCATTTAGCATATGAATTCTTTGCTTGCTTATATCATATGTATACATATTCAGTCAAAAGCTGAGTGTTACGACACTTAAGTTACTTGTGCTTGTTTCGTAGTAGTCCGCTATCTCCCTCGCACACATGGTAAGCAGACGCATGTATCACAGTCGTTCGCTATCTCGTTCGCACACATGTGCTGCCTGCTGCTCAACGATTCAATGGAATAATAACTTTTATTTCTTTGCTGATTTTCTGTCTTATTTATAAACCGATCTTGATCAAATTTTCAGCATTCCTTCTTTATATCATTCTTAACGCACTTGTTAAGTAAGAAGAGTCTACGTTGAGAATTGTGGCCTTAATTAGTTTTTTTTTTTAATTGCGGGGGTTTGGTGAAAGATATTATAAATCTAACATAAACTTGATCTGCCAAATTTGGTGTCTCTAGCTCTTATAGTTTCTGGCATCGACGAGTTCATACAGACAGACGGACGGACGGACAGACACACGGACGTGGCTCAATCGACTCAGCTATTGATACTGTTTAAGAATATATCGGAGAGAGCTTGATTAGTTGAATTGCGCGTCTGACTTTTGGGGCGAATTGATTAGTGTGGTAAAGGCAGTATTCCTTTTGGTATTATACAGAACTAGAAGATTCTTTTGGTATTTTACAGAACTAAAAGAGTGAGACGACAACATTTATTGTCGTCAGTGTGGCTCCGTGTTAGGTTGAGTGAAAGGGACATCAATAAGAATCCTTCAGGCTAATCCATAATAGAGAACTGTCGAGTCGCCCTAATCGATTTAGAAGCTCTGGGACTCAACACGTATACTGAGACTCGCTCCACTACGTTTTGGCCAAGAAATCAAGAAAATGGCAGAAATAAACCCGGACCAGCCACCTCAGGCCAGAACCAACGACACTTCTCCGACAAATATATATACTTTATAGGGTCGGAGATGCCTCCCTTCTGCCTGTTACATACATGTGCACAAAATTATTAAACCCTTTTTTTGCCCATTTAGTATTTTGTGTATATGGATGATTGCAACGAAAACCGTAGAAGAACACCTAGAGATCTTAGAGAAACTGCTGGTTCTTATTAGTGAGCATAACCTAGAAATTAACATGAAGAAATGGGTATAATACCAAGTGATTCTCATATAGAATAGCTGAAAGCCTATCCAATGCCGCATAATATTAAGTTGTTACACTCGTGCCTTGGGTTTTTCTTACATTTTGTATGCTTTATGATGTCATTTGCGAAAGTAGCAAAACCATTGGTTGACTTGTTGAAAGCAGGTGGTCCTTTTCCTGCAGATAAAACACATTTCAAACATTAAAAGCTGCCTACTAATGCAAATGCCATATCGGTGTGTTCTGGAACCATCAAAGCTGAAACCATGGACTCAATGTATTTCGACTTTTATAGGTCTTTGTTGTTAAGTTAAAATATAAAAATATAATAAAATGTGTTGTATAAGTACCTATTGTAAACAATAACCACATATAACACAAAGTATTTTATCACAAAAGCTCATAATGTAAATAGCATTAAATAACTAGATCGTGGACGATATGAAGTCAGGTTGGCCGAATGTAAGAAGTGATTTTAAACTAAATTGTATTGTATTGATAAGTTTATAAGCAACCCTGTGCAGCATACTGGATGTATCGAAATCGAAATGTCGATATATCGACCGAAGTCGTTCGGGGCTTCTTGGTCGGGGACGTTTCCATATTCTCCTCGATGGTGAACCGGGCTGAGGCTCGTCGGTTACCGACATAAATCACGGTGCCGGTCGTATGTCGGCGGCTATGCGCTTCAACGCGCTGAACAAATTCCAGTGCCCGTGCCAGATTAGAACGATCGATCATAACGAGCTGCGTGTGATACGTGGTCTCCCGAATGCCATCTACGACACGCTGAACCACGATAGTATCGTATGTGGCGGTTGGCATGCAACTAAAAGCAGCTCGGTCCAAGCAATCCAGCTGCCATGCAAAGTCTGCCAGTGTCTCTTTTGGACCTTGCCGGCGACTTAGGAACAGCTGATAGATGGTCCGGGGGCTCAGCGTGAATTTTCGGCGCATCGCCTCAGCCAGAGCATCATACGAGCATAACGTGGTCTGCGGCAGCGTTCCATAGAACCGCTGTGCGCGTTCACGCAAGCTGACGTACAACCAGTGGCACTTGCGGCGTTCGGACCATCCTTGCTCAGCGGCCATGCCGTCCAAGAGACGTTGAAACTCATCCCATGGTCGGTTCCCATCATCGAACATCGAAGCGCACTACGGGTACGGCAGGCGAACCATGGCAACACCGGGGACTCAACGGATGCTTACTAGGTGAAGTAACGGCGCCTGCCGGGAAGATTTCCAGATGGGATTCCTCTCGTTGTGATCGCCGCTTGGGACACTCTTTTTCTTCGTCAACGGCGGGAACTTGCGGCGTGGCTGCGATTCGGTCATCCTTTCCTGCAGTTGTCGTTGTTGCGCCGCTAACTTTAATACGGCATCCGCCGTGAGCTGCCGGTCGGGCTCCGCAGCCGCACCATCTCGTTCCTCGTGGCGCGGCGTCTTCGCGCGCTGCCAAGCTAGGGATGCCTGTTGGCGCGAGCCGTGCTTACGTAGCATGGTGGGCTTGTACTTTTCCAAGCACAGCTGTACCCCACACCTGACATCAAGTTAACGAAAGTAGGTTGGGCCTACTGTCACTGGTGGTTGGTCGAGCGTTTTCTTTATTTTGGTGGCGTGAGGAAGTCGCCACGTAAGTCCGGGCCAGTCTAGGCTCCCGATCGCTACAAGAAAAATTATGATTTCTTTTATTTAAGTAGATGTTTTTATTTTCCGCGTGTTTGCTTTTATTATTTTACACGCTAAAAACATCGGAGCTCGTAGTGATCCAATCGCGGCGGCGTTTCGAAGAAGCGAGAGAGCGGAACAGGAAGCTCCGCCATGCCTAATTGCTTTATTAATTTCACTTCGCTCAGTCGTTCGTTCTCCCCCCTCTTGCCAACACTTGCAGTCACTGGAAGTTGACCAGTTGACTGACCCAAAGCGCACATATATACACACACACGCACATAGCTGCCAAGCTGCAGTCCGCTATTTTCGTTTTCGTTTTGTGCATAGCGGCAGCTGTGCAGTTGTTGTTGGCCGTTTTCGTTGGCGCGTTGGAAACTTTTGATGATTCGAAAAAGAAACGTAATGTATGCATTAAAAGCATACAACGTGTAAATGACCAAATTACCAAGGGTAAATTAAACCTTGAAGCTACAGAATTGGAATGTAGACTAGAAATGTTGGCTACTCATATACATACAGCGTTAAAATATCAAACTCGAGTAGAATCTTTTGATCCAGACGATGAATATCGTGGCGAGTTGGAAGAGCTTTGCATAACAACGAAGGCTCGCTTAAAGTCCATTATTCAGAGACTTGCTCTTGTTGCACGCGTCTTCCTCTTCTGGCACTTCCCAAGATTAGCGGGAAATACTCAGAGTTCAAAAATTTTATTAGACTGTTTGAAACCCTCGTCCATAATGATACGTCAATGCCAGCCATAGAGAAATTTAATCATCTGATATCGTGTCTGCCCGGTGAAGCGCTGGGGACTGTAAGAGCATACCATGTAGATGAGGAAAATTATCCGAAGGCCTTGGACAGGCTAAAGACAGTGTATGACAATGATTGTCTAATATTTAATGATAATATTAACGCTCTCTTTAGCCTACCAAGAATAGCGCAGTCTTCTGCTGCTGCTTTACGATCGAGAATAGACACAGTCTCCGCCATATATGGCTCACTTATTTCGATAGGTGACGATAAAAAGATCTCCAACGCAATCATCGTTCACCTCGTAATGAACAGCGTTGATTCAATGACCAAAGCTAAATGGGAAGATTAACGCGATTATGCAGCCATTCCAATGTGGAGTGATTGCGAAGCAGTCTTGAATCGTAGATATCAGCACTTAATTGCTGGAGCTTCGTCAAAACTATTATCCGATAGCTCTAAGTCAGATCCAAAGGCTGCTTCCAAAAACAATAATCGCAGTTTATTTTCATGTTCTGTGGCCAGTGTTAGAAACGACCAGATGTCCCCTAAATGCTTATATTGTAGTTCCGAAGACCATACAATATTGAATTGTTCTGCATATGCTGCACAATCAGGGCAACAGCGTTTCGAGTTCACTAAAGCAGCTCCATTATGAATTAATTGTCTTCGGAAAGGACACACTGTCGCCAGATGTAAGGCGAACAAATGCAGAGTATGCAGTCGTTCACATAATACACTGCTGCATAAATATTCTGCCGTTTCTGGCACTCGAGCGTTACCACCACCCTTTGACTCCGCCCAGGATCAACCATCGACATCACATGCTATGCATGCGAATTCGTCTGATAGTGTGATCTTAGCCACAGCAGTCGTTAGTGTCAAAACGAAAAGTGGCGATTTCGTTTTGGCCAGGGCTCTGCTTGATTCTGGTTCGCAAATTAATTGCGTAACAGACGAGCTAGCTCAACGATTGCAGCTGCGTAGAGAAGAGGCTAGTATCAGATTGCTTGGAATTGCTTAGTGCAACACACAAGTTAATAGCAAGATACATTCTGTGGTGAAGTCGCGAGTGAATTGCAGTGAGTTCTCGCTGGATCTTTGGATTTTAAAGACCATTTCTGGATATCAGCCTGACCACACGGTCAATGTCAGTGGCTGGAATATCCCTGAGAACCTGCAATTAGCTGACCCATATTTCCACAAGCCACAGAAGATCGACATGCTCATCGGAGCTGAGACGTTCTTTGGACTGCTCTCTGTCGGTCAAATTAAACAAGGTCCGAATTGTGCGATTTTGCAAAAATCTCTTTTGGGATGGATCGTGTCAGGGCGCTATACGCCTATAGGTTCGAAGACAGGTCAGGTAGTAAACCTGAGTTGTCAGGAAGAGACATATACATCTATAGACATAACATTGCAGAAATTCTGGTCATTGGAAGAATTGCCTTCAGTCAAAAAGGTGCAAACAGTTGAGCACCAGTTATGTGAGAGCCACTTTCTAGAGAATTTAAAAATATTGCCGTCAGGTATCTCCGACCCTATAAAGTGTATTTGTCAGCCCCTCAGTGTCGTGTGACCCCCCACCAGCTTTGTGGACTTGCCTCTATGCTCTTCACTATAACTTTGGGTCGCGTCTCTACGGTTACTTTCTTCCTCATCTCTACGGTGTATACTGTTCTTTTCTCTATACTCATGCGTTGTGCATGAGTTATTCACTTTTCCTTTTGGGTCTAAAGAATCATTTGCCTCTTCTCTAAGAATATTTACGATTTGAGATTGCCTACTTAGTGCATCCACATGATCCATATTAATGTCAGGCCTATGTAAATTAGAATAATCATAATTTTCTAATTCTAAGGACCAACGTACGATTTTTGGACTACTGTTTTTTCTACTTAATGTCTGCACTAGAGAAATTATCTTAAAGGGTCTGTGCTCTAAATATACTCTGAATCGGCGCAATGCATGTATTATGCCTAACCTTTCTAACTCGAAGCTGTGAAAACATGATTCTACTTCTGTAGTTTTGCCTGAGTAGTACGAAAAGGGATGCATCTTTCCACCATATTGTCTCTGCAATAGTATTGCTCCATACCCGTGTGAACTGGCGTCAGTGGGCAACTCAGTTTCTCGATCTGGACTAAAAATATATAATACCGGAGAATTTGACAACGCCGCTATTAATTTTTGAAATGTTTCTAATTGTGTTTTATCTAGAGGAAAAGGACCACCTGCTTTCAACAAGTTAACTAATGGTTTTTCTATTTTCGCAAATGACATCATAAAGCGTCTAAAATATGATAAAAACCCAAGGCACGAGTGTAACGACGTAATATCATGCGGCATTGGATAAGCTTTCAGCGATTCTATATGAGAATCACTTTTTACTTTACTTTACTTTTATAACCTAAGAACTCAATGTCGTGCTTTAGATACATACACGCATTTCTTCATGTTAATCTCTAGGTTATGCTCACTAATAAGAACCAGTAATTTATCTAAGATCTCTGGGTGTTCTACGGTTTTCATTGCAATCATCCATATACACTACTATGTTTATAATTCTAACAATGTCTCTTAATAGATCGGAAATAAATCTTTGGAATATGACAGATCCATTCTTACGTCCAAAAGCCATTCTAAGATATTCGTACTGCCTGTGAGGAGTTGCGAATGATGTAAGTGGGATTGATATTTTCTCTACTCGTATTTCTCTACCACGCATTTTCTACGGTTTCCAAAAATTTCATTCATCCAATCGCCTCTGGGAGCTTCCTGATAACTTGAATCCATTAAGACTTTCAGAGCTGTACGTAATTGATAAATTGAAGCGTTTTTGCCGAAGTCAACGTTCTTGCAATTATTAGCTCTTTTTCGATTTACCCAATATGTCACCGTATTTCATTGCCGAAGTGACTCTTATATTAGGTGGGCATATCCCACATCTGATATGTAAAAGTTAACACCAATAGTTCTTCTTAATTTAAATCTGTTTAGTTTGACGACTTCCCAGAAAGAGGTTGAGTTCTATGCTTGATGTATCTACATCTACCTTTCGATACCGATTCTTTAAGCATGCTGCACTGGGTTGCTTAAAACTTATAAATACATATTCATGTGGGTTGGTATATTCCAACGAGTGCCAACTGGCAACCCTAGACAAGAGCGAAGACAATTATGAAAGGGCGAATTCGCACACAGACGAATTCGCCAGCAGAATTAAGAGAGCGAAGCAGATCTCCGCTAGAGAGGCCGAACGGGAGTTGCAGTTCGGCCTTTGACGGGAATAGGTTGCGAGAACAGCAGCTCGACGACAAATTAAGTTCAAATACACAGTTCTAATAATTAATGTTTTAATAAATAAATAAAACCTACATTTTGGGAGCTCGTCCGGGATTTGATTAAAGACCAATTATTAGTGACGACGGTGTATTAAAACTGAGTTTGAAAATCGACGTGGAAGTTAACAAATTTTAAGTGTGTGAAATAAAAATAGACGATTTTAATTTCATACGGAATGTCGTGCTTAAACGAGTGAATTCCAAAAAGCCTACGAGGGGCAATGAAGTCAAGCATTTGTGCATTGCACAAATTTGTGTTTGAAGATGAAGGAGATAGAACAAAAGTTCAGTGGTTTCAACTATGACGAAAACGACGCCAGATTTGTAGCGAAGCGTGTTTTCTTACACGAAAAGCTAACGGAACGTGATATTGTTTCAATATGCATTATGTTGAACATAGGCCACAATGCTGCGAATATGGTGCTTCATATTTTCCGAAATTTGCGAGAAGTCAAGTTTCTGCAAAACAACGACGATGATGAGGATAATGATGAAGAAGATGACACTGATGACGACGACGAAGAAGCTACAAATGAAGAAATTGATGACAAAGTGAGCGACGCAGAAGATGGGGTTGACAGACGCGCGATAGAGCGAGACAACTATAATGACGTACGCAGTATACACACAACCGAAAGTCCAACACCAAGGCGTGCAGAGAATGGATGACGAAGCAACATGCAACGACGCAATTAAGACGAGTACCAAGTGCCACGGTTTTCTTTAAATTTTCGTGACATAGAGGAGTCTATCCGAGCATTCGATGGATCTGATGAAATTGCTGTCGAAATATGGGTAGCAGAATTTGAAGAACAAGCTGAACTAATGTGTTGGAGTGATTTACAAAAACTCATATTTGCGAAAAAGTCGTTGAAGGGCATTTCTAGAATTTTTGTTTTGAGTGTGAAGCATATAAACTCATGGAAAGCATTGCAATGTGCGTTATTGAGTGAGTTTAAGTCGAGAGTTAGCAGCAAACAGATTCACACGCAGTTGACTGAGAGCAAACGCCGATCTAATAAGAGTGTTCTCGAGTACTTTTATCGCATGAGGGATATTACAGCGCGGGGCAATGTGGAAGAAGACGCATTTATGCAATAAGTGATTGATGGTGTTGATGAACTTGCGTTAAATAAATCAGTTTTATATGGTGCAAACATTATGAGTCACTTTAAGGACAAGCTGAGAGATTACGAAAAAATAAGTGAGAAAATGAAAAAGAGTGATAAAGCTGAAAAAGAGAAAAAGAAGCAAACAGTACAAAATAATACAGTGGTGGCCAAAAAAGAGTTATCTTGTTACAACTGTGGTGAGAAGGGACATTTGTCTAGCAGTTGCACAAGCAAAGAGAAAGGGAGAAAGTGCTTCAAATGTGGTCAGTTCGGCCATATTTCTAGAAATTGCGAGAAAAAGAACGAGAAGAAAAATGAAGAAAAGTAAAATTTACGTGTAGTTAAAACGAATGCTGAAATAACATCTAAATAAGTTTTGATTAAAAATAAGAAGTGTATGGCATTATTCGACACTGGCAGTAAATTTAACATATTGTGCCAAGATTTGTATGACGAACTGCGAATGCCAAAACTAAAAGCCTGTAGAGTGTGTTTGATCGGTTTTGGAAGTGAGAAGAGTGCGGACAATATAAAACCAATAGGTCAAGTAGAGCATAAAGTACGTATTGACGATGAAGAATATGTGCTAAACTTTACGTTGTTGCTGAAAGGTTCATGGATATTAAAGTGATAATCGGAGAAGAGCTTTGTTTGCAGGCAGAAATATCGTTTAATCACAAAGGCGTGAAGGTGACCAAGATGCCAATCGAGAATAGGGAAAGCGATCCTTATGATGAACCGTCCATAATGAAAATCGACGCCGTGGTCGATCACTCAATGCTCGATATAAACAAGGCGGTAAACGAATCTAGACAAGACGAAGTTCGCGAAAAAGTATCAATGTATAAACCAGAGAAAACGACGGAAGCACAGAGAAAGTTCACGAGCTACTAATTGGAGATAGAACAAGCGCAAAAACAAGACGAACACATGAACATGAAGCTTATCATTGACGACGACCAACAGTATGAAGACTATTTTGTTAGTCAAAGGCACAGAACTCATAGTGGTCCCAAAGGATATGCAGAAGGCTATTATCGAAAAAGCTCATGATAGAGGACATTTCGGTGTGAAGAAGACAAAGGAATACTATATACCGAATTTGGACGACAAAATCAAGAAGTACATCAGTTGCTGCGTACCTTGTATACTGATTAATCGTAAGCAAGGTAAACAAGAAGGTCTGTTGCACCCCCCTGCAAAAAGAAGACGTGCCGCTACAGACGAATCACATCGACTTTTTGGGTCCGCTGGAGTCAACCAGCAAGAACTACAAGCACATACTAGCTGTGGTAGACGCCTTCACGAAGTTTTGCTGGCTATACCCTACGAAGTCGACAACATCCAATGAAGTCATAATGAAGCTATGCAGTCAGAGCGTAACTTTTGGCAACCCTTCTTGTATAATTTCAGATCGAGGCTCAGCGTTTACCGCTAAGATTTTCTGCAGTATTGCGACGACGAAAAGATCAAATTGGTAAAAACGACTACAGGACTCCCACGGGTAAACGGACAGGTGGAAAGGCTGAACGCTGTAATCATCTCCGTGCTGGCCAAGCTCAGCATAGATGATCCTTCGAAGTGGTACAAGCATGTAGATCGAGTTCAGCGAGCGACTAATTCAACGTACACCAGGAGCATTGATATCACACCTTTCGAACTTCCGACGGGTATCAAGATGCGCACTAAAGATAACCAGCAGCTTCGAGATTTGATTTAAAAAGAGTCCATCATTGCATTTGAAGACGACCGCAAAAGCGAAGACGCAAATCTTGAATATGCAAGCCGAGAACAAGAAGACGTACATCTTAAGACGTAAAACAGCCAGGCAGTACGACGTGGGCGACCTTGTTGCCAAAAAACGGACGCAATTTGGGAGTGGACTCAAACTCAAGCCGAAATTTTTGGGCCCCTACCAAATCATCAAAGTGAAGCAATGCTTACGGTTTCGAAAAAGTTGGCGATTCCGATGGGCCAAAGCATTCATCTTCGTGTGCAGAGTACCTAAAGCCATGGTCTACGTTTAGAGACGAAGAAGACGACGATGCATTCGAGGCGAATGCATAAGCAGGATGGCCGAATGTGGGTTGGTATGTTCCAACGAGTGCCAACTGGCAACCTAGACAAGAGCGAAGACGATTATGAAAGGGCGAATTCGCACACAGACGAATTCGCCAGCAGAACAGGAGTTGCAGTTCGGCCTTTGACGGGAATAGGTTGCGAGAGCAGCAGCTCGACGACAAATTAAGTTCAAACACACAATTCTAATAATTAATGTCTTTAATAAATAAATAAACCCCACATAAATATACTAGCATAAGTGGGTCTATATCTACTTGAATACACGCACAGAAATGAAATACGACCGCATGCGAAGTAGCCTGTGCATTTCGTTCTGGTTCCTATCCAAGACTAAGAACTTCTTAGGCTGCTCTCAGCTGTACACTCTCCGCCCAGCGTTTTGCCTCTCTGGAGTTCTTGCTATACATTTTGCGTCTGTCTGGAGCGTATACGGTGGTGCTATTCGCTCGCTATTGGCAAGCAAGCAAATGATATCATGAACTCTCTGTGCATTGTATATTGTATATTGTATATTGTATATTGTATATTGTATATTGTATATTGTATATTGTATATTGTATATTGTATATTGTATATTGTATATTGTATATTGTATATTGTATATTGTATATTGTATATTGTATATTGTATATTGTATATTGTATATTGTATATTGTATATTGTATATTGTATATTGTATATTGTATATTGTATATTGTATATTGTATATTGTATATTGTATATTGTATATTGTATATTGTATATTGTATATTGTATATTGTATATTGTATATTGTATATTGTATATTGTATATTGTATATTGTATATTGTATATTGTATATTGTATATTGTATATTGTATATTGTATATTGTATATTGTATATTGTATATTGTATATTGTATATTATATATTGTATATTGTATATTGTATATTGTATATTGTATATTGTATATTGTATATTGTATATTGTATATTGTATATTGTATATTGTATATTGTATATTGTATATTGTATATTGTATATTGTATATTGTATATTGTTATATTGTATATTGTATATTGTATATTGTATATTGTATATTGTATATTGTATATTGTATATTGTATATTGTATATTGTATATTGTATATTGTATATTGTATATTGTATATTGTATATTGTATATTGTATATTATTGTATTGTATATTGTATATTGTATATTGTATATTGTATATTGTATATTGTATATTGTATATTGTATATTGTATATTGTATATTGTATATTGTATATTGTATATTGTATATTGTATATTGTATATTGTATATTGTATATTGTATATTGTATATTGTATATTGTATATTGTATATTGTATATTGTATATTGTATATTGTATATTGTATATTGTATATTGTATATTATGTATATTGTATATTGTATATTGTATATTGTATATTGTATATTGTATATTGTATATTGTATATTGTATATTGTATATTGTATATTGTATATTGTATATTGTATATTGTATATTGTATATTGTATATTGTATATTGTATATTGTATATTGTATATTGTATATTGATATATTGTATATTGTATATTGTATATTGTATATTGTATATTGTATATTGTATATTGTATATTGTATATTGTATATTGTATATTGTATATTGTATATTGTATATTGTATATTGTATATTGTATATTGTATATTGTATATTGTATATTGTATATTGTATATTGTATATTGTATATTGTATATTGTATATTGTATATTGTATATTGTATATTGTATATTGTTATATTGTATATTGTATATTGTATATTGTATATTGTATATTGTATATTGTATATTGTATATTGTATATTGTATATTGTATATTGTATATTGTATATTGTATATTGTATATTGTATATTGTATATTGTATATTGTATATTGTATATTGTATATTGTATATTGTATATTGTATATTGTATATTGTATATTGTATATTGTATATTGTATATTGTATATTGTATATTGTATATTGTATATTGTATATTGTATATTGTATATTGTATATTGTATATTGTATATTGTATATTGTATATTGTATATTGTATATTGTATATTGTATATTGTATATTGTATATTGTATATTGTATATTGTTATATTGTATATTGTATATTGTATATTGTATATTGTATATTGTATATTGTATATTGTATATTGTATATTGTATATTGTATATTGTTATATTGTATATTGTATATTGTATATTGTATATTGTATATTGTATATTGTATATTGTTATATTGTTATATTGTATATTGTATATTGTATATTGTATATTGTATATTGTATATTGTATATTGTATATTGTATATTGTATATTGTATATTGTATATTGTATATTGTATATTGTATATTGTATATTGTATATTGTATATTGTTATATTGTATATTGTATATTGTATATTGTATATTGTATATTGTATATTGTATATTGTATATTGTATATTGTATATTGTATATTGTATATTGTATATTGTATATTGTATATTGTATATTGTATATTGTATATTGTTATATTGTATATTGTATATTGTATATTGTATATTGTATATTGTATATTGTATATTGTATATTGTATATTGTATATTGTATATTGTATATTGTATATATTGTATATTGTATATTGTATATTGTATATTGTATATTGTATATTGTATATTGTATATTGTATATTGTATATTGTATATTGTATATTGTATATTGTATATTGTATATTGTATATTGTATATTGTATATTGTATATTGTATATTGTATATTGTATATTGTATATTGTATATTGTATATTGTATATTGTATATTGTATATTGTATATTGTATATTGTATATTGTATATTGTATATTGTATATTGTATATTGTATATTGTATATTGTATATTGTATATTGTATATTGTATATTGTATATTGTATATTGTATATTGTATATTGTATATTGTATATTGTATATTGTATATTGTATATTGTATATTGTATATTGTATATTGTATATTGTATATTGTATATTGTATATTGTATATTGTATATTGTATATATGTATATTGTATATTGTATATTGTATATTGTATATTGTATATTGTATATTGTATATTGTATATTGTATATTGTATATTGTATATTGTATATTGTATATTGTATATTGTATATTGTATATTGTATATTGTATATTGTATATTGTATATTGTATATTGTATATTAGTATATTGTATATTGTATATTGTATATTGTATATTGTATATTGTATATTGTATATTGTATATTGTATATTGTATATTGTATATTGTATATTGTATATTGTATATTGTATATTGTATATTGTATATTGTATATTGTATATTGTATATTGTATATTGTATATTGTATATTGTATATTGTATATTGTATATTGTATATTGTATATTGTATATTGTATATTGTATATTGTATATTGTATATTGTATATTGTATATTGTATATTGTATATTGTATATTGTATATTGTATATTGTATATTGTATATTGTATATTGTATATTGTATATTGTATATTGTATATTGTATATTGTATATTGTATATTGTATATTGTATATTGTATATTGTATATTGTATATTGTATATTGTATATTGTATATTGTATATTGTATATTGTATATTGTATATTGTATATTGTATATTGTATATTGTATATTGTATATTGTATATTGTATATTGTATATTGTATATTGTATATTGTATATTGTATATTGTATATTGTATATTGTATATTGTATATTGTATATTGTATATTGTATATTGTATATTGTATATTGTATATTGTATATTGTATATTGTATATTGTATATTGTATATTGTATATTGTATATTGTATATTGTATATTGTATATTGTATATTGTATATTGTATATTGTATATTGTATATTGTATATTGTATATTGTATATTGTATATTGTATATTGTATATTGTATATTGTATATTGTATATTGTATATTGTATATTGTATATTGTATATTGTATATTGTATATTGTATATTGTATATTGTATATTGTATATTGTATATTGTATATTGTATATTGTATATTGTATATTGTATATTGTATATTGTATATTGTATATTGTATATTGTATATTGTATATTGTATATTGTATATTGTATATTGTATATTGTATATTGTATATTGTATATTGTATATTGTATATTGTATATTGTATATTGTATATTGTATATTGTATATTGTATATTGTATATTGTATATTGTATATTGTATATTGTATATTGTATATTGTATATTGTATATTGTATATTGTATATTGTATATTGTATATTGTATATTGTATATTGTATATTGTATATTGTATATTGTATATTGTATATTGTATATTGTATATTGTATATTGTATATTGTATATTGTATATTGTATATTGTATATTGTATATTGTATATTGTATATTGTATATTGTATATTGTATATTGTATATTGTATATTGTATATTGTATATTGTATATTGTATATTGTATATTGTATATTGTATATTGTATATTGTATATTGTATATTGTATATTGTATATTGTATATTGTATATTGTATATTGTATATTGTATATTGTATATTGTATATTGTATATTGTATATTGTATATTGTATATTGTATATTGTATATTGTATATTGTATATTGTATATTGTATATTGTATATTGTATATTGTATATTGTATATTGTATATTGTATATTGTATATTGTATATTGTATATTGTATATTGTATATTGTATATTGTATATTGTATATTGTATATTGTATATTGTATATTGTATATTGTATATTGTATATTGTATATTGTATATTGTATATTGTATATTGTATATTGTATATTGTATATTGTATATTGTATATTGTATATTGTATATTGTATATTGTATATTGTATATTGTATATTGTATATTGTATATTGTATATTGTATATTGTATATTGTATATTGTATATTGTATATTGTATATTGTATATTGTATATTGTATATTGTATATTGTATATTGTATATTGTATATTGTATATTGTATATTGTATATTGTATATTGTATATTGTATATTGTATATTGTATATTGTATATTGTATATTGTATATTGTATATTGTATATTGTATATTGTATATTGTATATTGTATATTGTATATTGTATATTGTATATTGTATATTGTATATTGTATATTGTATATTGTATATTGTATATTGTATATTGTATATTGTATATTGTATATTGTATATTGTATATTGTATATTGTATATTGTATATTGTATATTGTATATTGTATATTGTATATTGTATATTGTATATTGTATATTGTATATTGTATATTGTATATTGTATATTGTATATTGTATATTGTATATTGTATATTGTATATTGTATATTGTATATTGTATATTGTATATTGTATATTGTATATTGTATATTGTATATTGTATATTGTATATTGTATATTGTATATTGTATATTGTATATTGTATATTGTATATTGTATATTGTATATTGTATATTGTATATTGTATATTGTATATTGTATATTGTATATTGTATATTGTATATTGTATATTGTATATTGTATATTGTATATTGTATATTGTATATTGTATATTGTATATTGTATATTGTATATTGTATATTGTATATTGTATATTGTATATTGTATATTGTATATTGTATATTGTATATTGTATATTGTATATTGTATATTGTATATTGTATATTGTATATTGTATATTGTATATTGTATATTGTATATTGTATATTGTATATTGTATATTGTATATTGTATATTGTATATTGTATATTGTATATTGTATATTGTATATTGTATATTGTATATTGTATATTGTATATTGTATATTGTATATTGTATATTGTATATTGTATATTGTATATTGTATATTGTATATTGTATATTGTATATTGTATATTGTATATTGTATATTGTATATTGTATATTGTATATTGTATATTGTATATTGTATATTGTATATTGTATATTGTATATTGTATATTGTATATTGTATATTGTATATTGTATATTGTATATTGTATATTGTATATTGTATATTGTATATTGTATATTGTATATTGTATATTGTATATTGTATATTGTATATTGTATATTGTATATTGTATATTGTATATTGTATATTGTATATTGTATATTGTATATTGTATATTGTATATTGTATATTGTATATTGTATATTGTATATTGTATATTGTATATTGTATATTGTATATTGTATATTGTATATTGTATATTGTATATTGTATATTGTATATTGTATATTGTATATTGTATATTGTATATTGTATATTGTATATTGTATATTGTATATTGTATATTGTATATTGTATATTGTATATTGTATATTGTATATTGTATATTGTATATTGTATATTGTATATTGTATATTGTATATTGTATATTGTATATTGTATATTGTATATTGTATATTGTATATTGTATATTGTATATTGTATATTGTATATTGTATATTGTATATTGTATATTGTATATTGTATATTGTATATTGTATATTGTATATTGTATATTGTATATTGTATATTGTATATTGTATATTGTATATTGTATATTGTATATTGTATATTGTATATTGTATATTGTATATTGTATATTGTATATTGTATATTGTATATTGTATATTGTATATTGTATATTGTATATTGTATATTGTATATTGTATATTGTATATTGTATATTGTATATTGTATATTGTATATTGTATATTGTATATTGTATATTGTATATTGTATATTGTATATTGTATATTGTATATTGTATATTGTATATTGTATATTGTATATTGTATATTGTATATTGTATATTGTATATTGTATATTGTATATTGTATATTGTATATTGTATATTGTATATTGTATATTGTATATTGTATATTGTATATTGTATATTGTATATTGTATATTGTATATTGTATATTGTATATTGTATATTGTATATTGTATATTGTATATTGTATATTGTATATTGTATATTGTATATTGTATATTGTATATTGTATATTGTATATTGTATATTGTATATTGTATATTGTATATATTGTATATTGTATATTGTATATTGTATATTGTATATTGTATATTGTATATTGTATATTGTATATTGTATATTGTATATTGTATATTGTATATTGTATATTGTATATTGTATATTGTATATTGTATATTGTATATTGTATATTGTATATTGTATATTGTATATTGTATATTGTATATTGTATATTGTATATTGTATATTGTATATTGTATATTGTATATTGTATATTGTATATTGTATATTGTATATTGTATATTGTATATTGTATATTGTATATTGTATATTGTATATTGTATATTGTATATTGTATATTGTATATTGTATATTGTATATTGTATATTGTATATTGTATATTGTATATTGTATATTGTATATTGTATATTGTATATTGTATATTGTATATTGTATATTGTATATTGTATATTGTATATTGTATATTGTATATTGTATATTGTATATTGTATATTGTATATTGTATATTGTATATTGTATATTGTATATTGTATATTGTATATTGTATATTGTATATTGTATATTGTATATTGTATATTGTATATTGTATATTGTATATTGTATATTGTATATTGTATATTGTATATTGTATATTGTATATTGTATATTGTATATTGTATATTGTATATTGTATATTGTATATTGTATATTGTATATTGTATATTGTATATTGTATATTGTATATTGTATATTGTATATTGTATATTGTATATTGTATATTGTATATTGTATATTGTATATTGTATATTGTATATTGTATATTGTATATTGTATATTGTATATTGTATATTGTATATTGTATATTGTATATTGTATATTGTATATTGTATATTGTATATTGTATATTGTATATTGTATATTGTATATTGTATATTGTATATTGTATATTGTATATTGTATATTGTATATTGTATATTGTATATTGTATATTGTATATTGTATATTGTATATTGTATATTGTATATTGTATATTGTATATTGTATATTGTATATTGTATATTGTATATTGTATATTGTATATTGTATATTGTATATTGTATATTGTATATTGTATATTGTATATTGTATATTGTATATTGTATATTGTATATTGTATATTGTATATTGTATATTGTATATTGTATATTGTATATTGTATATTGTATATTGTATATTGTATATTGTATATTGTATATTGTATATTGTATATTGTATATTGTATATTGTATATTGTATATTGTATATTGTATATTGTATATTGTATATTGTATATTGTATATTGTATATTGTATATTGTATATTGTATATTGTATATTGTATATTGTATATTGTATATTGTATATTGTATATTGTATATTGTATATTGTATATTGTATATTGTATATTGTATATTGTATATTGTATATTGTATATTGTATATTGTATATTGTATATTGTATATTGTATATTGTATATTGTATATTGTATATTGTATATTGTATATTGTATATTGTATATTGTATATTGTATATTGTATATTGTATATTGTATATTGTATATTGTATATTGTATATTGTATATTGTATATTGTATATTGTATATTGTATATTGTATATTGTATATTGTATATTGTATATTGTATATTGTATATTGTATATTGTATATTGTATATTGTATATTGTATATTGTATATTGTATATTGTATATTGTATATTGTATATTGTATATTGTATATTGTATATTGTATATTGTATATTGTATATTGTATATTGTATATTGTATATTGTATATTGTATATTGTATATTGTATATTGTATATTGTATATTGTATATTGTATATTGTATATTGTATATTGTATATTGTATATTGTATATTGTATATTGTATATTGTATATTGTATATTGTATATTGTATATTGTATATTGTATATTGTATATTGTATATTGTATATTGTATATTGTATATTGTATATTGTATATTGTATATTGTATATTGTATATTGTATATTGTATATTGTATATTGTATATTGTATATTGTATATTGTATATTGTATATTGTATATTGTATATTGTATATTGTATATTGTATATTGTATATTGTATATTGTATATTGTATATTGTATATTGTATATTGTATATTGTATATTGTATATTGTATATTGTATATTGTATATTGTATATTGTATATTGTATATTGTATATTGTATATTGTATATTGTATATTGTATATTGTATATTGTATATTGTATATTGTATATTGTATATTGTATATTGTATATTGTATATTGTATATTGTATATTGTATATTGTATATTGTATATTGTATATTGTATATTGTATATTGTATATTGTATATTGTATATTGTATATTGTATATTGTATATTGTATATTGTATATTGTATATTGTATATTGTATATTGTATATTGTATATTGTATATTGTATATTGTATATTGTATATTGTATATTGTATATTGTATATTGTATATTGTATATTGTATATTGTATATTGTATATTGTATATTGTATATTGTATATTGTATATTGTATATTGTATATTGTATATTGTATATTGTATATTGTATATTGTATATTGTATATTGTATATTGTATATTGTATATTGTATATTGTATATTGTATATTGTATATTGTATATTGTATATTGTATATTGTATATTGTATATTGTATATTGTATATTGTATATTGTATATTGTATATTGTATATTGTATATTGTATATTGTATATTGTATATTGTATATTGTATATTGTATATTGTATATTGTATATTGTATATTGTATATTGTATATTGTATATTGTATATTGTATATTGTATATTGTATATTGTATATTGTATATTGTATATTGTATATTGTATATTGTATATTGTATATTGTATATTGTATATTGTATATTGTATATTGTATATTGTATATTGTATATTGTATATTGTATATTGTATATTGTATATTGTATATTGTATATTGTATATTGTATATTGTATATTGTATATTGTATATTGTATATTGTATATTGTATATTGTATATTGTATATTGTATATTGTATATTGTATATTGTATATTGTATATTGTATATTGTATATTGTATATTGTATATTGTATATTGTATATTGTATATTGTATATTGTATATTGTATATTGTATATTGTATATTGTATATTGTATATTGTATATTGTATATTATATTGTATATTGTATATTGTATATTGTATATTGTATATTGTATATTGTATATTGTATATTGTATATTGTATATTGTATATTGTATATTGTATATTGTATATTGTATATTGTATATTGTATATTGTATATTGTATATTGTATATTGTATATTGTATATTGTATATTGTATATTGTATATTGTATATTGTATATTGTATATTGTATATTGTATATTGTATATTGTATATTGTATATTGTATATTGTATATTGTATATTGTATATTGTATATTGTATATTGTATATTGTATATTGTATATTGTATATTGTATATTGTATATTGTATATTGTATATTGTATATTGTATATTGTATATTGTATATTGTATATTGTATATTGTATATTGTATATTGTATATTGTATATTGTATATTGTATATTGTATATTGTATATTGTATATTGTATATTGTATATTGTATATTGTATATTGTATATTGTATATTGTATATTGTATATTGTATATTGTATATTGTATATTGTATATTGTATATTGTATATTGTATATTGTATATTGTATATTGTATATTGTATATTGTATATTGTATATTGTATATTGTATATTGTATATTGTATATTGTATATTGTATATTGTATATTGTATATTGTATATTGTATATTGTATATTGTATATTGTATATTGTATATTGTATATTGTATATTGTATATTGTATATTGTATATTGTATATTGTATATTGTATATTGTATATTGTATATTGTATATTGTATATTGTATATTGTATATTGTATATTGTATATTGTATATTGTATATTGTATATTGTATATTGTATATTGTATATTGTATATTGTATATTGTATATTGTATATTGTATATTGTATATTGTATATTGTATATTGTATATTGTATATTGTATATTGTATATTGTATATTGTATATTGTATATTGTATATTGTATATTGTATATTGTATATTGTATATTGTATATTGTATATTGTATATTGTATATTGTATATTGTATATTGTATATTGTATATTGTATATTGTATATTGTATATTGTATATTGTATATTGTATATTGTATATTGTATATTGTATATTGTATATTGTATATTGTATATTGTATATTGTATATTGTATATTGTATATTGTATATTGTATATTGTATATTGTATATTGTATATTGTATATTGTATATTGTATATTGTATATTGTATATTGTATATTGTATATTGTATATTGTATATTGTATATTGTATATTGTATATTGTATATTGTATATTGTATATTGTATATTGTATATTGTATATTGTATATTGTATATTGTATATTGTATATTGTATATTGTATATTGTATATTGTATATTGTATATTGTATATTGTATATTGTATATTGTATATTGTATATTGTATATTGTATATTGTATATTGTATATTGTATATTGTATATTGTATATTGTATATTGTATATTGTATATTGTATATTGTATATTGTATATTGTATATTGTATATTGTATATTGTATATTGTATATTGTATATTGTATATTGTATATTGTATATTGTATATTGTATATTGTATATTGTATATTGTATATTGTATATTGTATATTGTATATTGTATATTGTATATTGTATATTGTATATTGTATATTGTATATTGTATATTGTATATTGTATATTGTATATTGTATATTGTATATTGTATATTGTATATTGTATATTGTATATTGTATATTGTATATTGTATATTGTATATTGTATATTGTATATTGTATATTGTATATTGTATATTGTATATTGTATATTGTATATTGTATATTGTATATTGTATATTGTATATTGTATATTGTATATTGTATATTGTATATTGTATATTGTATATTGTATATTGTATATTGTATATTGTATATTGTATATTGTATATTGTATATTGTATATTGTATATTGTATATTGTATATTGTATATTGTATATTGTATATTGTATATTGTATATTGTATATTGTATATTGTATATTGTATATTGTATATTGTATATTGTATATTGTATATTGTATATTGTATATTGTATATTGTATATTGTATATTGTATATTGTATATTGTATATTGTATATTGTATATTGTATATTGTATATTGTATATTGTATATTGTATATTGTATATTGTATATTGTATATTGTATATTGTATATTGTATATTGTATATTGTATATTGTATATTGTATATTGTATATTGTATATTGTATATTGTATATTGTATATTGTATATTGTATATTGTATATTGTATATTGTATATTGTATATTGTATATTGTATATTGTATATTGTATATTGTATATTGTATATTGTATATTGTATATTGTATATTGTATATTGTATATTGTATATTGTATATTGTATATTGTATATTGTATATTGTATATTGTATATTGTATATTGTATATTATATATTATGTATATTGTATATTGTATATTGTATATTGTATATTGTATATTGTATATTGTATATTGTATATTGTATATTGTATATTGTATATTGTATATTGTATATTGTATATTGTATATTGTATATTGTATATTGTATATTGTATATTGTATATTGTATATTGTATATTGTATATTGTATATTGTATATTGTATATTGTATATTGTATATTGTATATTGTATATTGTATATTGTATATTGTATATTGTATATTGTATATTGTATATTGTATATTGTATATTGTATATTGTATATTGTATATTGTATATTGTATATTGTATATTGTATATTGTATATTGTATATTGTATATTGTATATTGTATATTGTATATTGTATATTGTATATTGTATATTGTATATTGTATATTGTATATTGTATATTGTATATTGTATATTGTATATTGTATATTGTATATTGTATATTGTATATTGTATATTGTATATTGTATATTGTATATTGTATATTGTATATTGTATATTGTATATTGTATATTGTATATTGTATATTGTATATTGTATATTGTATATTGTATATTGTATATTGTATATTATATTGTATATTGTATATTGTATATTGTATATTGTATATTGTATATTGTATATTGTATATTGTATATTGTATATTGTATATTGTATATTGTATATTGTATATTGTATATTGTATATTGTATATTGTATATTGTATATTGTATATTGTATATTGTATATTGTATATTGTATATTGTATATTGTATATTGTATATTGTATATTGTATATTGTATATTGTATATTGTATATTGTATATTGTATATTGTATATTGTATATTGTATATTGTATATTGTATATTGTATATTGTATATTGTATATTGTATATTGTATATTGTATATTGTATATTGTATATTGTATATTGTATATTGTATATTGTATATTGTATATTGTATATTGTATATTGTATATTGTATATTGTATATTGTATATTGTATATTGTATATTGTATATTGTATATTGTATATTGTATATTGTATATTGTATATTGTATATTGTATATTGTATATTGTATATTATATATTGTATATTGTATATTGTATATTGTATATTGTATATTGTATATTGTATATTGTATATTGTATATTGTATATTGTATATTGTATATTGTATATTGTATATTGTATATTGTATATTGTATATTGTATATTGTATATTGTATATTGTATATTGTATATTGTATATTGTATATTGTATATTGTATATTGTATATTGTATATTGTATATTGTATATTGTATATTGTATATTGTATATTGTATATTGTATATTGTATATTGTATATTGTATATTGTATATTGTATATTGTATATTGTATATTGTATATTGTATATTGTATATTGTATATTGTATATTGTATATTGTATATTGTATATTGTATATTGTATATTGTATATTGTATATTGTATATTGTATATTGTATATTGTATATTGTATATTGTATATTGTATATTGTATATTGTATATTGTATATTGTATATTGTATATTGTATATTGTATATTGTATATTGTATATTGTATATTGTATATTGTATATTGTATATTGTATATTGTATATTGTATATTGTATATTGTATATTGTATATTGTATATTGTATATTGTATATTGTATATTGTATATTGTATATTGTATATTGTATATTGTATATTGTATATTGTATATTGTATATTGTATATTGTATATTGTATATTGTATATTGTATATTGTATATTGTATATTGTATATTGTATATTGTATATTGTATATTGTATATTGTATATTGTATATTGTATATTGTATATTGTATATTGTATATTGTATATTGTATATTGTATATTGTATATTGTATATATTGTATATTGTATATTTGTATATTGTATATTGTATATTGTATATTGTATATTGTATATTGTATATTGTATATTGTATATTGTATATTGTATATTGTATATTGTATATTGTATATTGTATATTGTATATTGTATATTGTATATTGTATATTGTATATTGTATATTGTATATTGTATATTGTATATTGTATATTGTATATTGTATATTGTATATTGTATATTGTATATTGTATATTGTATATTGTATATTGTATATTGTATATTGTATATTGTATATTGTATATTGTATATTGTATATTGTATATTGTATATTGTATATTGTATATTGTATATTGTATATTGTATATTGTATATTGTATATTGTATATTGTATATTGTATATTGTATATTGTATATTGTATATTGTATATTGTATATTGTATATTGTATATTGTATATTGTATATTGTATATTGTATATTGTATATTGTATATTGTATATTGTATATTGTATATTGTATATTGTATATTGTATATTGTATATTGTATATTGTATATTGTATATTGTATATTGTATATTGTATATTGTATATTGTATATTGTATATTGTATATTGTATATTGTATATTGTATATTGTATATTGTATATTGTATATTGTATATTGTATATTGTATATTGTATATTGTATATTGTATATTGTATATTGTATATTGTATATTGTATATTGTATATTGTATATTGTATATTGTATATTGTATATTGTATATTGTATATTGTATATTGTATATTGTATATTGTATATTGTATATTGTATATTGTATATTGTATATTGTATATTGTATATTGTATATTGTATATTGTATATTGTATATTGTATATTGTATATTGTATATTGTATATTGTATATTGTATATTGTATATTGTATATTGTATATTGTATATTGTATATTGTATATTGTATATTGTATATTGTATATTGTATATTGTATATTGTATATTGTATATTGTATATTGTATATTGTATATTGTATATTGTATATTGTATATTGTATATTGTATATTGTATATTGTATATTGTATATTGTATATTGTATATTGTATATTGTATATTGTATATTGTATATTGTATATTGTATATTGTATATTATTATATATTGTATATTGTATATTGTATATTGTATTTGTATATTGTATATTGTATATTGTATATTGTATATTGTATATTGTATATTGTATATTGTATATTGTATATTGTATATTGTATATTGTATATTGTATATTGTATATTGTATATTGTATATTGTATATTGTATATTGTATATTGTATATTGTATATTGTATATTGTATATTGTATATTGTATATTGTATATTGTATATTGTATATTGTATATTGTATATTGTATATTGTATATTGTATATTGTATATTGTATATTGTATATTGTATATTGTATATTGTATATTGTATATTGTATATTGTATATTGTATATTGTATATTGTATATTGTATATTGTATATTGTATATTGTATATTGTATATTGTATATTGTATATTGTATATTGTATATTGTATATTGTATATTGTATATTGTATATTGTATATTGTATATTGTATATTGTATATTGTATATTGTATATTGTATATTGTATATTGTATATTGTATATTGTATATTGTATATTGTATATTGTATATTGTATATTGTATATTGTATATTGTATATTGTATATTGTATATTGTATATTGTATATTGTATATTGTATATTGTATATTGTATATTGTATATTATATTGTATATTGTATATTGTATATTGTATATTGTATATTGTATATTGTATATTGTATATTGTATATTGTATATTGTATATTGTATATTGTATATTGTATATTGTATATTGTATATTGTATATTGTATATTGTATATTGTATATTGTATATTGTATATTGTATATTGTATATTGTATATTGTATATTGTATATTGTATATTGTATATTGTATATTGTATATTGTATATTGTATATTGTATATTGTATATTGTATATTGTATATTGTATATTGTATATTGTATATTGTATATTGTATATTGTATATTGTATATTGTATATTGTATATTGTATATTGTATATTGTATATTGTATATTGTATATTGTATATTGTATATTGTATATTGTATATTGTATATTGTATATTGTATATTGTATATTGTATATTGTATATTGTATATTGTATATTGTATATTGTATATTGTATATTGTATATTGTATATTGTATATTGTATATTGTATATTGTATATTGTATATTGTATATTGTATATTGTATATTGTATATTGTATATTGTATATTGTATATTGTATATTGTATATTGTATATTGTATATTGTATATTGTATATTGTATATTGTATATTGTATATTGTATATTGTATATTGTATATTGTTATTGTATTGTATATTGTATATTGTATATTGTATATTGTATATTGTATATTGTATATTGTATATTGTATATTGTATATTGTATATTGTATATTGTATATTGTATATTGTATATTGTATATTGTATATTGTATATTGTATATTGTATATTGTATATTGTATATTGTATATTGTATATTGTATATATTGTATATTGTATATTGTATATTGTATATTGTATATTGTATATTGTATATTGTATATTGTATATTGTATATTGTATATTGTATATTGTATATTGTATATTGTATATTGTATATTGTATATTGTATATTGTATATTGTATATTGTATATTGTATATTGTATATTGTATATTGTATATTGTATATTGTATATTGTATATTGTATATTGTATATTGTATATTGTATATTGTATATTGTATATTGTATATTGTATATTGTATATTGTATATTGTATATTGTATATTGTATATTGTATATTGTATATTGTATATTGTATATTGTATATTGTATATTGTATATTGTATATTGTATATTGTATATTGTATATTGTATATTGTATATTGTATATTGTATATTGTATATTGTATATTGTATATTGTATATTGTATATTGTATATTGTATATTGTATATTGTATATTGAATTGTATATTGTATATTGTATATTGTATATTGTATATTGTATATTGTATATTGTATATTGTATATTGTATATTGTATATTGTATATTGTATATTGTATATTGTATATTGTATATTGTATATTGTATATTGTATATTGTATATTGTATATTGTATATTGTATATTGTATATTGTATATTGTATATTGTATATTGTATATTGTATATTGTATATTGTATATTGTATATTGTATATTGTATATTGTATATTGTATATTGTATATTGTATATTGTATATTGTATATTGTATATTGTATATTGTATATTGTATATTGTATATTGTATATTGTATATTGTATATTGTATATTGTATATTGTATATTGTATATTGTATATTGTATATTGTATATTGTATATTGTATATTGTATATTGTATATTGTATATTGTATATTGTATATTGTATATTGTATATTGTATATTGTATATTGTATATTGTATATTGTATATTGTATATTGTATATTGTATATTGTATATTGTATATTGTATATTGTATATTGTATATTGTATATTGTATATTGTATATTGTATATTGTATATTGTATATTGTATATTGTATATTGTATATTGTATATTGTATATTGTATATTGTATATTGTATATTGTATATTGTATATTGTATATTGTATATTGTATATTGTATATTGTATATTGTATATTGTATATTGTATATTGTATATTGTATATTGTATATTGTATATTGTATATTGTATATTGTATATTGTATATTGTATATTGTATATTGTATATTGTATATTGTATATTGTATATTGTATATTGTATATTGTATATTGTATATTGTATATTGTATATTGTATATTGTATATTGTATATTGTATATTGTATATTGTATATTGTATATTGTATATTGTATATTGTATATTGTATATTGTATATTGTATATTGTATATTGTATATTGTATATTGTATATTGTATATTGTATATTGTATATTGTATATTGTATATTGTATATTGTATATTGTATATTGTATATTGTATATTGTATATTGTATATTGTATATTGTATATTGTATATTGTATATTGTATATTGTATATTGTATATTGTATATTGTATATTGTATATTGTATATTGTATATTGTATATTGTATATTGTATATTGTATATTGTATATTGTATATTGTATATTGTATATTGTATATTGTATATTGTATATTGTATATTGTATATTGTATATTGTATATTGTATATTGTATATTGTATATTGTATATTGTATATTGTATATTGTATATTGTATATTGTATATTGTATATTGTATATTGTATATTGTATATTGTATATTGTATATTGTATATTGTATATTGTATATTGTATATTGTATATTGTATATTGTATATTGTATATTGTATATTGTATATTGTATATTGTATATTGTATATTGTATATTGTATATTGTATATTGTATATTGTATATTGTATATTGTATATTGTATATTGTATATTGTATATTGTATATTGTATATTGTATATTGTATATTGTATATTGTATATTGTATATTGTATATTGTATATTGTATATTGTATATTGTATATTGTATATTGTATATTGTATATTGTATATTGTATATTGTATATTGTATATTGTATATTGTATATTGTATATTGTATATTGTATATTGTATATTGTATATTGTATATTGTATATTGTATATTGTATATTGTATATTGTATATTGTATATTGTATATTGTATATTGTATATTGTATATTGTATATTGTATATTGTATATTGTATATTGTATATTGTATATTGTATATTGTATATTGTATATTGTATATTGTATATTGTATATTGTATATTGTATATTGTATATTGTATATTGTATATTGTATATTGTATATTGTATATTGTATATTGTATATTGTATATTGTATATTGTATATTGTATATTGTATATTGTATATTGTATATTGTATATTGTATATTGTATATTGTATATTGTATATTGTATATTGTATATTGTATATTGTATATTGTATATTGTATATTGTATATTGTATATTGTATATTGTATATTGTATATTGTATATTGTATATTGTATATTGTATATTGTATATTGTATATTGTATATTGTATATTGTATATTGTATATTGTATATTGTATATTGTATATTGTATATTGTATATTGTATATTGTATATTGTATATTGTATATTGTATATTGTATATTGTATATTGTATATTGTATATTGTATATTGTATATTGTATATTGTATATTGTATATTGTATATTGTATATTGTATATTGTATATTGTATATTGTATATTGTATATTGTATATTGTATATTGTATATTGTATATTGTATATTGTATATTGTATATTGTATATTGTATATTGTATATTGTATATTGTATATTGTATATTGTATATTGTATATTGTATATTGTATATTGTATATTGTATATTGTATATTGTATATTATATATTGTATATTGTATATTGTATATTGTATATTGTATATTGTATATTGTATATTGTATATTGTATATTGTATATTGTATATTGTATATTGTATATTGTATATTGTATATTGTATATTGTATATTGTATATTGTATATTGTATATTGTATATTGTATATTGTATATTGTATATTGTATATTGTATATTGTATATTGTATATTGTATATTGTATATTGTATATTGTATATTGTATATTGTATATATTGTATATTGT
>JAEIFK010000416.1:0-27828 GCA_018901825.1 Drosophila funebris | reverse complement strand
ATCGTAGACCCAGATAATCAGAATAGAAATATAAGTATTTTTTTTCCATTGAATCACCCCATAAAGTATATATATTCTTGATCAGTATCAACATCCGAGTCGATTGAGCCATTTTCGTCCGTCCGTCCTTCTATATGAACGGGTCGATCTCAGCAATTATAAGATCTATGAACTATAAATTTGACAAGAAAATTCCTTTATACCACAATCAAGTTTATTTTAAATTTTAAAAAGCTCCCCCATTTCTAGCGCAAAACGAAAAAAAAAACGAATATTGGCCTCATTTTTCATCGTAGACACCTCTAACTGATCAGATGCGTAAAGAATATTATAAAAGAAGCAATGCTGAAAGTTTCATCATGATCGGTTAATAAATAAGACAGATAATCAGAATAGAAATATAAGTATTTTTTCCATTGAATCGTTGGGCTTTACGGGCAGGCCATGTGTGCGAGACGAGACTGAGAACGACTGCAGTACATGCAGAAATAAATGAAGGCGACGTAATACTCAGCTTTTGTTCGAGTGTACACATATGCAAAATCTTCGTCCTATAAGTATGCAAAGACTTCATTTGCGAAATGAGAGTTTCAAAATATTATTTTTTAAATACTTGTTATGTACTTGAATCAATAGACTTATCAAAATACTTTTATTATAGAACCCTTTACAGAGTATTATACTGCCGATTACGGTCGACTGTAGCCTTTTTACACTCTGTACAGGGATATATTAGTTTTGTGCAAAAAAGTATGTAACGGGCAAAAGGAAGCATCACCCCATAAAGTATATATATTCTTCATCAGTATCAACATCCGAGTCGATTGAGCCATTTTCGTCTGCTGTCCGTCCGTCCTTCTATATGAACGGGTCGATCTCAGCAATTATAAGATCTATGAACTATAAATTTGACAAGAAAATTCCTTTATACCACAATCAAGTTTATTTTTAAATTCCCCCTTTTCTAAAAAAAATTTCTTTTTTTTTTTATGAAACCCCCATTTAATTGATGGGGTAAGAAAATAATATAAAAAGATGGAAAGTTTCATCATACGGTTAATAAATAAGACAGATAATCAGAATAGAAATATAGAATATAGAAGAAGCAATGCTGAAAGTTTCATCATGATCGGTTAATAAATAAGACAGATAATCAGAATAGAAATATAAGTATTTTTTCCATTGAATCGTTGGGCTTTACGGGCAGGCCATGTGTGCGAGCGAGACTGAGAACGACTGCAGTACATGCAGAAATAAATGAAGCGACGTGATACTCAGCTTTTGTTCGAGTGTGTACACATATGCAAAATCTTCGTCCTATAAGTATGCAAAGACTTCATTTGCGAAATGAGAGTTTCAAAATATTATTTTTTAAATACTTGTTATGTACTTGAATCAATAGACTTATCAAAATACTTTTATTATAGAACCCTTTACAGAGTATTATACTGCCGGTTACGGTCGACTGTAGCCATTTTACACTCTGTACAGGGATATATTAGTTTTGTGCAAAAAGTATGTAACGGGCAAAAGGAAGCATGACCCCATAAAGTATATATATTCTTCATCAGTATCAACATCCGAGTCGATTGAGCCATTTTCGTCTGCTGTCCGTCCGACCTTCTATATGAACGGGTCGATCTCAGCAATTATAAGATCTATGAACTATAAATTTGACAAGAAAATTCCTTTATACCACAATCAAGTTTATTTTAAATTTTAAAAAGCTCCCCCATTTCCAGCGAAAAACGAAAAAAACGAATATTGGCCTCATTTTTCATCGTAGACACAGATAATCAGAATAGAAATATAAGTATTTTTTCCATTGAATCACCCCATAAAGTATATATATTCTTGATCAGTATCAACATCCGAGTCGATTGAGCCATTTTCGTCTGCTGTCCGTCCGTCCTTCTATATGAACGGGTCGATCTCAGCAATTATAAGATCTATGAACTATAAATTTGACAAGAAAATTCCTTTATACCACAATCAAGTTTATTTTAAATTTTAAAAAGCTCCCCCATTTCCAGCGAAAAACGAAAAAAACGAATATTGGCCTCATTTTTCATCGTAGACACAGATAATCAGAATAGAAATATAAGTATTTTTTCCATTGAATCACCCCATAAAGTATATATATTCTTGATCAGTATCAACATCCGAGTCGATTGAGCCATTTTCGTCTGCTGTCCGTCCGTCCTTCTATATGAACGGGTCGATCTCAGCAATTATAAGATCTATGAACTATAAATTTGACAAGAAAATTCCTTTATACCACAATCAAGTTTATTTTAAATTTTAAAAAGCTCCCCCATTTCCAGCGAAAAACGAAAAAAACGAATATTGGCCTCATTTTTCATCGTAGACCCAGATAATCAGAATAGAAATATAAGTATTTTTTCCATTGAATCACCCCATAAAGTATATATATTCTTGATCAGTATCAACATCCGAGTCGATTGAGCCATTTTCGTCTGCTGTCCGTCCGTCCTTCTATATGAACGGGTCGATCTCAGCAATTATAAGATCTATGAACTATAAATTTGACAAGAAAATTCCTTTATACCACAATCAAGTTTATTTTAAATTTTAAAAAGCTCCCCCATTTCCAGCGAAAAACGAAAAAAACGAATATTGGCCTCATTTTTCATCGTAGACACAGATAATCAGAATAGAAATATAAGTATTTTTTCCATTGAATCACCCCATAAAGTATATATATTCTTGATCAGTATCAACATCCGAGTCGATTGAGCCATTTTCGTCTGCTGTCCGTCCGTCCTTCTATATGAACGGGTCGATCTCAGCAATTATAAGATCTATGAACTATAAATTTGACAAGAAAATTCCTTTATACCACAATCAAGTTTATTTTAAATTTTAAAAAGCTCCCCCATTTCCAGCGAAAAACGAAAAAAACGAATATTGGCCTCATTTTTCATCGAACACAATAACAGAATAGAAATATAAGTATTTTTTCCATTGAATCCCCCATAAAGTATATATATTCTTGATCAGTATCAACATCCGAGTCGATTGAGCCATTTTCGTCTGCTGTCCGTCCGTCCTTCTATATGAACGGGTCGATCTCAGCAATTATAAGATCTATGAACTATAAATTTGACAAGAAAATTCCTTTATACCACAATCAAGTTTATTTTAAATTTTAAAAAGCTCCCATTTAAAAAGAAAAAATATTGGCCTATTTTTCATTAGACACCTCTAACTGAATCAGATGCGTAAGAATATTAAAAAGAAGCAATGCTGAAAGTTTCATCATGATCGGTTAATAAATAAGACAGATAATCAGAATAGAAATATAAGTATTTTTTCCATTGAATCGTTGGGCTTTACGGGCAGGCCATGTGTGCGAGCGAGACTGAGAACGACTGCAGTACATGCAGAAATAAATGAAGCGACGTAATACTCAGCTTTTGTTCGAGTGTGTACACATATGCAAAATCTTCGTCCTATAAGTATGCAAAGACTTCATTTGCGAAATGAGAGTTTCAAAATATTATTTTTTAAATACTTGTTATGTACTTGAATCAATAGACTTATCAAAATACTTTTATTATAGAACCCTTTACAGAGTATTATACTGCCGATTACGGTCGACTGTAGCCTTTTTACACTCTGTACAGGGATATATTAGTTTTGTGCAAAAAGTATGTAACGGGCAAAAGGAAGCATGACCCCATAAAGTATATATATTCTTGATCAGTATCAACATCCGAGTCGATTGAGCCATTTTCGTCTGCTGTCCGTCCGTCCTTCTATATGAACGGGTCGATCTCAGCAATTATAAGATCTATGAACTATAAATTTGACAAGAAAATTCCTTTATACCACAATCAAGTTTATTTTAAATTCGGTTAATAAAAAGACAGATAATCAGAATAGAAATATAGAATATTAAGAAAGCAATGCTGAAAGTTTCATCATGATCGGTTAATAAATAAGACAGATAATCAGAATAGAAATATAAGTATTTTTTCCATTGAATCGTTGGGCTTTACGGGCAGGCCATGTGTGCGAGCGAGACTGAGAACGACTGCAGTACATGCAGAAATAAATGAAGCGACATGATACTCAGCTTTTGTTCGAGTCTGTACACATATGCAAAATCTTCGTCCTATAAGTATGCAAAGACTTCATTTGCGAAATGAGAGTTTCAAAATATTATTTTTTAAATACTTGTTATGTACTTGAATCAATAGACTTATCAAAATACTTTTATTATAGAACCCTTTACAGAGTATTATACTGCCGGTTACGGTCGACTGTAGCCATTTTTACACTCTGTACAGGGATATATTAGTTTTGTGCAAAAAGTATGTAACGGGCAAAAGGAAGCATGACCCCATAAAGTATATATATTCTTCATCAGTATCAACATCCGAGTCGATTGAGCCATTTTCGTCTGCTGTCCGTCCGACCTTCTATATGAACGGGTCGATCTCAGCAATTATAAGATCTATGAACTATAAATTTGACAAGAAAATTCCTTTATACCACAATCAAGTTTATTTTAAATTTTAAAAAGCTCCCCCATTTCCAGCGAAAAACGAAAAAAACGAATATTGGCCTCATTTTTCATCGTAGACACAGATAATCAGAATAGAAATATAAGTATTTTTTCCATTGAATCACCCCATAAAGTATATATATTCTTGATCAGTATCAACATCCGAGTCGATTGAGCCATTTTCGTCTGCTGTCCGTCCGTCCTTCTATATGAACGGGTCGATCTCAGCAATTATAAGATCTATGAACTATAAATTTGACAAGAAAATTCCTTTATACCACAATCAAGTTTATTTTAAATTTTAAAAAGCTCCCCCATTTCCAGCGAAAAACGAAAAAAACGAATATTGGCCTCATTTTTCATCGTAGACACCTCTAACTGATCAGATGCGTAAAGAATATTATAAAGAAGCAATGCTGAAAGTTTCATCATCATCGGTTAATAAATAAGACAGATAATCAGAATAGAAATATAGAATATAGAAGAAGCAATGCTGAAAGTTTCATCATGATCGGTTAATAAATAAGACAGATAATCAGAATAGAAATATAAGTATTTTTTCCATTGAATCGTTGGGCTTTACGGGCAGGCCATGTGTGCGAGCGAGACTGAGAACGACTGCAGTACATGCAGAAATAAATGAAGCGACGTGATACTCAGCTTTTGTTCGAGTGTGTACACATATGCAAAATCTTCGTCCTATAAGTATGCAAAGACTTCATTTGCGAAATGAGAGTTTCAAAATATTATTTTTTAAATACTTGTTATGTACTTGAATCAATAGACTTATCAAAATACTTTTTATTATAGAACCCTTTACAGAGTATTATACTGCCGGTTACGGTCGACTGTAGCCATTTTACACTCTGTACAGGGATATATTAGTTTTGTGCAAAAAGTATGTAACGGGCAAAAGGAAGCATGACCCCATAAAGTATATATATTCTTGATCAGTATCAACATCCGAGTCGATTGAGCCATTTTCGTCTGCTGTCCGTCCGTCCTTCTATATGAACGGGTCGATCTCAGCAATTATAAGATCTATGAACTATAAATTTGACAAGAAAATTCCTTTATACCACAATCAAGTTTATTTTAAATTTTAAAAAGCTCCCCCATTTCCAGCGAAAAACGAAAAAAACGAATATTGGCCTCATTTTTCATCGTAGACACAGATAATCAGAATAGAAATATAAGTATTTTTTCCATTGAATCACCCCATAAAGTATATATATTCTTGATCAGTATCAACATCCGAGTCGATTGAGCCATTTTCGTCTGCTGTCCGTCCGACCTTCTATATGAACGGGTCGATCTCAGCAATTATAAGATCTATGAACTATAAATTTGACAAGAAAATTCCTTTATACCACAATCAAGTTTATTTTAAATTTTAAAAAGCTCCCCCATTTCCAGCGAAAAACGAAAAAAACGAATATTGGCCTCATTTTTCATCGTAGACACAGATAATCAGAATATAAATATAAGTATTTTTTCAATTGAATCACCCCATAAAGTATATATATTCTTGATCAGTATCAACATCCGAGTCGATTGAGCCATTTTCGTCTGCTGTCCGTCCGACCTTCTATATGAACGGGTCGATCTCAGCAATTATAAGATCTATGAACTATAAATTTGACAAGAAAATTCCTTTATACCACAATCAAGTTTATTTTAAATTTTAAAAAGCTCCCCCATTTCCAGCGAAAAACGAAAAAAACGAATATTGGCCTCATTTTTCATCGTAGACACCTCTAACTGATCAGATGCGTAAAGAATATTATAAAGAAGCAATGCTGAAAGTTTCATCATCATCGGTTAATAAATAAGACAGATAATCAGAATAGAAATATAGAATATAGAAGAAGCAATGCTGAAAGTTTCATCATGATCGGTTAATAAATAAGACAGATAATCAGAATAGAAATATAAGTATTTTTTCCATTGAATCGTTGGGCTTTACGGGCAGGCCATGTGTGCGAGCGAGACTGAGAACGACTGCAGTACATGCAGAAATAAATGAAGCGACGTGATACTCAGCTTTTGTTCGAGTGTGTACACATATGCAAAATCTTCGTCCTATAAGTATGCAAAGACTTCATTTGCGAAATGAGAGTTTCAAAATATTATTTTTTAAATACTTGTTATGTACTTGAATCAATAGACTTATCAAAATACTTTTATTATAGAACCCTTTACAGAGTATTATACTGCCGGTTACGGTCGACTGTAGCCATTTTACACTCTGTACAGGGATATATTAGTTTTGTGCAAAAAGTATGTAACGGGCAAAAGGAAGCATGACCCCATAAAGTATATATATTCTTGATCAGTATCAACATCCGAGTCGATTGAGCCATTTTCGTCTGCTGTCCGTCCGTCCTTCTATATGAACGGGTCGATCTCAGCAATTATAAGATCTATGAACTATAAATTTGACAAGAAAATTCCTTTATACCACAATCAAGTTTATTTTAAATTTTAAAAAGCTCCCCCATTTCCAGCGAAAAACGAAAAAAACGAATATTGGCCTCATTTTTCATCGTAGACACAGATAATCAGAATAGAAATATAAGTATTTTTTCCATTGAATCACCCCATAAAGTATATATATTCTTGATCAGTATCAACATCCGAGTCGATTGAGCCATTTTCGTCTGCTGTCCGTCCGTCCTTCTATATGAACGGGTCGATCTCAGCAATTATAAGATCTATGAACTATAAATTTGACAAGAAAATTCCTTTATACCACAATCAAGTTTATTTTAAATTTTAAAAAAGCTCCCCCATTTCCAGCGAAAAACGAAAAAAACGAATATTGGCCTCATTTTTCATCGTAGACACAGATAATCAGAATATAAATATAAGTATTTTTTCAATTGAATCACCCCATAAAGTATATATATTCTTGATCAGTATCAACATCCGAGTCGATTGAGCCATTTTCGTCTGCTGTCCGTCCGACCTTCTATATGAACGGGTCGATCTCAGCAATTATAAGATCTATGAACTATAAATTTGACAAGAAAATTCCTTTATACCACAATCAAGTTTATTTTAAATTTTAAAAAGCTCCCCCATTTCCAGCGAAAAACGAAAAAAACAAGAATATTGGCCTCATTTTTCATCGTAGACACCTCTAACTGATCAGATGCGTAAAGAATATTATAAAGAAGCAATGCTGAAAGTTTCATCATCATCGGTTAATAAATAAGACAGATAATCAGAATAGAAATATAGAATATAGAAGAAGCAATGCTGAAAGTTTCATCATGATCGGTTAATAAATAAGACAGATAATCAGAATAGAAATATAAGTATTTTTTCCATTGAATCGTTGGGCTTTACGGGCAGGCCATGTGTGCGAGCGAGACTGAGAACGACTGCAGTACATGCAGAAATAAATGAAGCGACGTAATACTCAGCTTTTGTTCGAGTGTGTACACATATGCAAAATCTTCGTCCTATAAGTATGCAAAGACTTCATTTGCGAAATGAGAGTTTCAAAATATTATTTTTTAAATACTTGTTATGTACTTGAATCAATAGACTTATCAAAATACTTTTATTATAGAACCCTTTACAGAGTATTATACTGCCGATTACGGTCGACTGTAGCCTTTTTACACTCTGTACAGGGATATATTAGTTTTGTGCAAAAAGTATGTAACGGGCAAAAGGAAGCATCACCCCATAAAGTATATATATTCTTCATCAGTATCAACATCCGAGTCGATTGAGCCATTTTCGTCTGCTGTCCGTCCGTCCTTCTATATGATCGGGTCGATCTCAGCAATTATAAGATCTATGAACTATAAATTTGACAAGAAAATTCCTTTATACCACAATCAAGTTTATTTTAAATTCGGTTAATAAATAAGACAGATAATCAGAATAGAAATATAGAATATAGAAGAAGCAATGCTGAAAGTTTCATCATGATCGGTTAATAAATAAGACAGATAATCAGAATAGAAATATAAGTATTTTTTCCATTGAATCGTTGGGCTTTACGGGCAGGCTATGTGTGCGAGCGAGACTGAGAACGACTGCAGTACATGCAGAAATAAATGAAGCGACATGATACTCAGCTTTTGTTCTAGTCTGTACACATATGCAAAATCTTCGTCCTATAAGTATGCAAAGACTTCATTTGCGAAATGAGAGTTTCAAAATATTATTTTTTAAATACTTGTTATGTACTTGAATCAATAGACTTATCAAAATACTTTTATTATAGAACCCTTTACAGAGTATTATACTGCCGGTTACGGTCGACTGTAGCCATTTTACACTCTGTACAGGGATATATTAGTTTTGTGCAAAAAGTATGTAACGGGCAAAAGGAAGCATGACCCCATAAAGTATATATATTCTTCATCAGTATCAACATCCGAGTCGATTGAGCCATTTTCGTCTGCTGTCCGTCCGACCTTCTATATGAACGGGTCGATCTCAGCAATTATAAGATCTATGAACTATAAATTTGACAAGAAAATTCCTTTATACCACAATCAAGTTTATTTTAAATTTTAAAAAGCTCCCCCATTTCCAGCGAAAAACGAAAAAAACGAATATTGGCCTCATTTTTCATCGTAGACACAGATAATCAGAATATAAATATAAGTATTTTTTCCAATTGAATCACCCCATAAAGTATATATATTCTTGATCAGTATCAACATCCGAGTCGATTGAGCCATTTTCGTCTGCTGTCCGTCCGACCTTCTATATGAACGGGTCGATCTCAGCAATTATAAGATCTATGAACTATAAATTTGACAAGAAAATTCCTTTATACCACAATCAAGTTTATTTTAAATTTTAAAAAGCTCCCCCATTTCCAGCGAAAAAGCGAAAAAAAACGAATATTGGCCTCATTTTTCATCGTAGACACCTCTAACTGATCAGATGCGTAAAGAATATTATAAAGAAGCAATGCTAAAAATTTCATCATCATCGGTTAATAAATAAGACAGATAATCAGAATAGAAATATAGAATATAGAAGAAGCAATGCTGAAAGTTTCATCATGATCGGTTAATAAATAAGACAGATAATCAGAATAGAAATATAAGTATTTTTTCCATTGAATCGTTGGGCTTTACGGGCAGGCCATGTGTGCGAGCGAGACTGAGAACGACTGCAGTACATGCAGAAATAAATGAAGCGACGTGATACTCAGCTTTTGTTCGAGTGTGTACACATATGCAAAATCTTCGTCCTATAAGTATGCAAAGACTTCATTTGCGAAATGAGAGTTTCAAAATATTATTTTTTAAATACTTGTTATGTACTTGAATCAATAGACTTATCAAAATACTTTTATTATAGAACCCTTTACAGAGTATTATACTGCCGGTTACGGTCGACTGTAGCCATTTTACACTCTGTACAGGGATATATTAGTTTTGTGCAAAAAGTATGTAACGGGCAAAAGGAAGCATGACCCCATAAAGTATATATATTCTTGATCAGTATCAACATCCGAGTCGATTGAGCCATTTTCGTCTGCTGTCCGTCCGTCCTTCTATATGAACGGGTCGATCTCAGCAATTATAAGATCTATGAACTATAAATTTGACAAGAAAATTCCTTTATACCACAATCAAGTTTATTTTAAATTTTAAAAAGCCCCCATTTCAGCGAAAAACAAAAAACGAATATTGGCCTCATTTTTTCATCGTATGACACAGATAATCAGAATAGAAATATAAGTATGCAAAGACTTCATTTTTTAAATAAGAGTTTCAAATTATTATTTTTTAAATACTTGTTATGTACTTGAATCAATAGACTTATCAAAATACTTTTATTATAGAACCCTTTACAGAGTATTATACTGCCGATTAGGTCGACTGTAGTTTTTTTATATCTGTACAGGGATATATTAGTTTTGTGCAAAAAGTATGTAACGGCAAAAGGAAGCATCACCCCATAAAGTATATATATTCTTGATCAGTATCAACATCCGAGTCGATTGAGCCATTTTCGTCTGCTGTCCGTCCGTCCTTCTATATGAACGGGTCGATCTCAGCAATTATAAGATCTATGAACTATAAATTTGACAAGAAAATTCCTTTATACCACAATCAAGTTTATTTTAAATTTTAAAAAGCTCCCCCATTTCCAGCGAAAAACGAAAAAAACGAATATTGGCCTCATTTTTCATCGTAGACACAGATAATCAGAATAGAAATATAAGTATTTTTTCCATTGAATCACCCCATAAAGTATATATATTCTTGATCAGTATCAACATCCGAGTCGATTGAGCCATTTTCGTCTGCTGTCCGTCCGACCTTCTATACGAACGGGTCGATCTCAGCAATTATAAGATCTATGAACTATAAATTTGACAAGAAAATTCCTTTATACCACAATCAAGTTTATTTTAAATTTTAAAAAGCTCCCCCATTTCCAGCGAAAAACGAAAAAAACGAATATTGGCCTCATTTTTCATCGTAGACACCTCTAACTGATCAGATGCGTAAAGAATATTATAAAGAAGCAATGCTGAAAGTTTCATCATCATCGGTTAATAAATAAGACAGATAATCAGAATAGAAATATAGAATATAGAAGAAGCAATGCTGAAAGTTTCATCATGATCGGTTAATAAATAAGACAGATAATCAGAATAGAAATATAAGTATTTTTTCCATTGAATCGTTGGGCTTTACGGGCAGGCCATGTGTGCGAGCGAGACTGAGAACGACTGCAGTACATGCAGAAATAAATGAAGCGACGTAATACTCAGCTTTTGTTCGAGTGTGTACACATATGCAAAATCTTCGTCCTATAAGTATGCAAAGACTTCATTTGCGAAATAAGAGTTTCAAAATATTATTTTTTAAATACTTGTTATGTACTTGAATCAATAGACTTATCAAAATACTTTTATTATAGAACCCTTTACAGAGTATTATACTGCCGGTTACGGTCGACTGTAGCCATTTTACACTCTGTACAGGGATATATTAGTTTTGTGCAAAAAGTATGTAACGGGCAAAAGGAAGCATGACCCCATAAAGTATATATATTCTTCATCAGTATCAACATCCGAGTCGATTGAGCCATTTTCGTCTGCTGTCCGTCCGACCTTCTATATGAACGGGTCGATCTCAGCAATTATAAGATCTATGAACTATAAATTTGACAAGAAAATTCCTTTATACCACAATCAAGTTTATTTTAAATTTTAAAAAGCTCCCCCATTTCCAGCGAAAAACGAAAAAAACGAATATTGGCCTCATTTTTCATCGTAGACACAGATAATCAGAATAGAAAAATAAGTATTTTTTCCATTGAATCACCCCATAAAGTATGTATATATTCTTGATCAGTATCAACATCCGAGTCGATTGAGCCATTTTCGTCTGCTGTCCGTCCGTCCTTCTATATGAACGGGTCGATCTCAGCAATTATAAGATCTATGAACTATAAATTTGACAAGAAAATTCCTTTATACCACAATCAAGTTTATTTTAAATTTTAAAAAGCTCCCCCATTTCCAGCGAAAAACGAAAAAAACGAATATTGGCCTCATTTTTCATCGTAGACACAGATAATCAGAATAGAAATATAAGTATTTTTTTCCATTGAATCACCCCATAAAGTATATATATTCTTGATCAGTATCAACATCCGAGTCGATTGAGCCATTTTCTTCTGCTGTCCGTCCGTCCTTCTATATGAACGGGTCGATCTCTGCAATTCTAAGATCTATGAACTATAAATTTGACAAGAAAATTCCTTTATACCACAATCAAGTTTATTTTAAATTTTAAAAAGCTCCCCCCATTTCCAGCGAAAAACGAAAAAAACGAATATTGGCCTCATTTTTCATCGTAGACACAGATAATCAGAATAGAAATATAAGTATTTTTTCCATTGAATCACCCCATAATGTATGTATATATTCTTGATCAGTATCAACATCCGAGTCGATTGAGCCATTTTCGTCTGCTGTCCGTCCGGCTTTCTATATGAACGGGTCGATCTCAGCAATTATAAGATCTATGAACTATAAATTTAACAAGAAAATTCCTTTATACCACAATCAAGTTTATTTTAAATTTTAAAAAGCTCCCCCATTTCCAGCGAAAAACGAAAAAAACGAATATTGGCCTCATTTTTCATCGTAGACCCAGATAATCAGAATAGAAATATAAGTATTTTTTCCATTGAATCACCCCATAAAGTATATATATTCTTGATCAGTATCAACATCCGAGTCGATTGAGCCATTTTCGTCTGCTGTCCGTCCGTCCTTCTATATGAACGGGTCGATCTCAGCAATTATAAGATCTATGAACTATAAATTTGACAAGAAAATTCCTTTATACCACAATCAAGTTTATTTTAAATTTTAAAAAGCTCCCCCATTTCCAGCGCAAAACGAAAAAAACGAATGTTGGCCTCATTTTTCATCGTAGACACAGATAATCAGAATAGAAATATAAGTATTTTTTCCATTGAATCACCCCATAAAGTATGTATATATTCTTGATCAGTATCAACATCCGAGTCGATTGAGCCATTTTCGTCTGCTGTCCGTCCGTCCTTCTATATGAACGGGTCGATCTCAGCAATTATAAGATCTATGAACTATAAATTTGACAAGAAAATTCCTTTATACCACAATCAAGTTTATTTTAAATTTTAAAAAGCTCCCCCATTTCCAGCGAAAAACGAAAAAAACGAATATTGGCCTCATTTTTCATCGTAGACACCTCTAACTGAACAGATGCGTAAAGAATATTATAAAGAAGCAATGCTGAAAGTTTCATCATGATCGGTTAATAAATAAGACAGATAATCAGAATAGAAATATAAGTATTTTTTCCATTGAATCGTTGGGCTTTACGGGCAGGCCATGTGTGCGAGCGAGACTGAGAACGACTGCAGTACATGCAGAAATAAATGAAGCGACGTAATACTCAGCTTTTGTTCGAGTGTGTACACATATGCAAAATCTTCGTCCTATAAGTATGCAAAGACTTCATTTGCGAAATAAGAGTTTCAAAATATTATTTTTTAAATACTTGTTATGTACTTGAATCAATAGACTTATCAAAATACTTTTATTATAGAACCCTTTACAGAGTATTATACTGCCGGTTACGGTCGACTGTAGCCATTTTACACTCTGTACAGGGATATATTAGTTTTGTGCAAAAAGTATGTAACGGGAAAAAGGAAGCATGACCCCATAAAGTATATATATTCTTCATCAGTATCAACATCCGAGTCGATTGAGCCATTTTCGTCTGCTGTCCGTCCGACCTTCTATATGAACGGGTCGATCTCAGCAATTATAAGATCTATGAACTATAAATTTGACAAGAAAATTCCTTTATACCACAATCAAGTTTATTTTAAATTTTAAAAAGCTCCCCCATTTCCAGCGAAAAACGAAAAAAACGAATATTGGCCTCATTTTTCATCGTAGACACAGATAATCAGAATAGAAATATAAGTATTTTTTCCATTGAATCACCCCATAATGTATGTATATATTCTTGATCAGTATCAACATCCGAGTCGATTGAGCCATTTTCGTCTGCTGTCCGTCCGTCCTTCTATATGAACGGGTCGATCTCAGCAATTATAAGATCTATGAACTATAAATTTGACAAGAAAATTCCTTTATACCACAATCAAGTTTATTTTAAATTTTAAAAAGCTCCCCCATTTCCAGCGAAAAACGAAAAAAACGAATATTGGCCTCATTTTTCATCGTAGACACAGATAATCAGAATAGAAATATAAGTATTTTTTCCATTGAATCACCCCATAAAGTATATATATTCTTGATCAGTATCAACATCCGAGTCGATTGAGCCATTTTCGTCTGCTGTCCGTCCGTCCTTCTATATGAACGGGTCGATCTCAGCAATTATAAGATCTATGAACTATAAATTTGACAAGAAAATTCCTTTATACCACAATCAAGTTTATTTTAAATTTTAAAAAGCTCCCCCATTTCCAGCGCAAAACGAAAAAAACGAATATTGGCCTCATTTTTCATCGTAGACACAGATAATCAGAATAGAAATATAAGTATTTTTTCCATTGAATCACCCCATAAAGTATATATATATTCTTGATCAGTATCAACATCCGAGTCGATTGAGCCATTTTCGTCTGCTGTCCGTCCGTCCTTCTATATGAACGGGTCGATCTCAGCAATTATAAGATCTATGAACTATAAATTTGACAAGAAAATTCCTTTATACCACAATCAAGTTTATTTTAAATTTTAAAAAGCTCCCCCATTTCCAGCGAAAAACGAAAAAAACGAATATTGGCCTCATTTTTCATCGTAGACACAGATAATCAGAATAGAAATATAAGTATTTTTTATACCCTGTGCCCATTAAAAATGGGCAAAAAAGGGTATAATAATTTTGTGCAAATGTATGTAACAGGCAGAAGGAGGCATCTCCGACCCTATAAAGTATATATATTCTTAATCAGTATCAATAGCCGAGTCGATTGAGCCATGTCCGTCTGTCTGTCCGTCTGTCCGTCCGTCCGTCTGTTCGTCTGTCCGTCTGTCTGTATGAACACGTCGATCTCAGCAACTATAAGAGCTAGAGTCATAAAATTTGGCATGAAGGTTCCTGTATACCCTCTCCAGATCGAGTTTATGTTAGATTTTCGATATCTTTCCCCCCACCCCTGCAATTAAAAAAAAACGTATTATGGCCACATTTCTCAACGTAGGCACTTCTAACTTAACACGTGCGTTAAGAATGATATATAGAAGGAACGCTGAAAGTTTCATAAAGATCGGTTTGTAAATAAGACAGATAATCAGCAATAAAATTTATTTTTCCACGGAATCGTTGAGCAGCAGGCAGCACATGTGTGCGAGCGAGATAGCGAACTACTACGGCACAAGTATAAGTAAATTAAGTGTCGTAACACTCAGCTTTTGATTGAATATGTATATTTATGTGAATGCTTGCTCCTATAAGCATATAAAGAATTCATAGGCTTCTTTAATAAACACCTGCTATGTTCTTACTTCTATTATAATCAAAACACTTAATTTAGAAAACTGCACAGGGTTTTATACTGTCGCGCGCGCTCGACTGATCCGCTTGTTTCCATTGAATCACCCCATAAAGTATATATATTCTTGATCAGTATCAACATCCGAGTCGATTGAGCCATTTTCGTCTGCTGTCCGTCCGTCCTTCTATATGAACGGGTCGATCTCAGCAATTATAAGATCTATGAACTATAAATTTGACAAGAAAATTCCTTTATACCACAATCAAGTTTATTTTAAATTTTAAAAAGCTCCCCCATTTCCAGCGCAAAACGAAAAAAACGAATATTGGCCTCATTTTTCATCGTAGACACCTCTAACTGATCAGATGCGTAAAGAATATTATAAAGAAGCAATGCTGAAAGTTTCATCATGATCGGTTAATAAATAAGACAGATAATCAGAATAGAAATATAAGTATTTTTTCCATTGAATCGTTGGGCTTTACGGGCAGGCCATGTGTGCGAGCGAGACTGAGAACGACTGCAGTACATGCAGAAATAAATGAAGCTACGTAATACTCAGCTTTTGTTCGAGTGTGTACACATATGCAAAATCTTCGTCCTATAAGTATGCAAAGACTTCATTTGCGAAATAAGAGTTTCAAAATATTATTTTTTAAATACTTGTTATGTACTTGAATCAATAGACTTATCAAAATACTTTTATTATAGAACCCTTTACAGAGTATTATACTGCCGGTTACGGTCGACTGTAGCCATTTTACACTCTGTACAGGGATATATTAGTTTTGTGCAAAAAGTATGTAACGGGAAAAAGGAAGCATGACCCCATAAAGTATATATATTCTTCATCAGTATCAACATCCGAGTCGATTGAGCCATTTTCGTCTGCTGTCCGTCCGACCTTCTATATGAACGGGTCGATCTCAGCAATTATAAGATCTATGAACTATAAATTTGACAAGAAAATTCCTTTATACCACAATCAAGTTTATTTTAAATTTTAAAAAGCTCCCCCATTTCCAGCGAAAAACGAAAAAAAAACGAATATTGCCCTCATTTTTCATCGTAGACACAGATAATCAGAATAGAAATATAAGTATTTTTTCCATTGAATCACCCCATAATGTATGTATATATTCTTGATCAGTATCAACATCCGAGTCGATTGAGCCATTTTCGTCTGCTGTCCGTCCGTGCTTCTATATGAACGGGTCGATCTCAGCAATTATAAGATCTATGAACTATAAATTTGACAAGAAAATTCCTTTATACCACAATCAAGTTTATTTTAAATTTTAAAAAGCTCCCCCATTTCCAGCGAAAAACGAAAAAAACGAATATTGGCCTCATTTTTCATCGTAGACACAGATAATCAGAATAGAAATATAAGTATTTTTTCCATTGAATCACCCCATAAAGTATATATATTCTTGATCAGTATCAACATCCGAGTCGATTGAGCCATTTTCGTCTGCTGTCCGTCCGTCCTTCTATATGAACGGGTCGATCTCAGCAATTATAAGATCTATGAACTATAAATTTGACAAGAAAATTCCTTTATACCACAATCAAGTTTATTTTAAATTTTAAAAAGCTCCCCCATTTCCAGCGCAAAACGAAAAAAACGAATATTGGCCTCATTTTTCATCGTAGACACAGATAATCAGAATAGAAATATAAGTATTTTTTCCATTGAATCACCCCATAAAGTATGTATATATTCTTGATCAGTATCAACATCCGAGTCCATTGAGCCATTTTCGTCTGCTGTCCGTCCGTCCTTCTATATGAACGGGTCGATCTCAGCAATTATAAGATCTCTGAACTATAAATTTGACAAGAAAATTCCTTTATACCACAATCAAGTTTATTTTAAATTTTAAAAAGCTCCCCCATTTCCAGCGAAAAACGAAAAAAACGAATATTGGCCTCATTTTTCATCGTAGACACAGATAATCAGAATAGAAATATAAGTATTTTTAAACCCTGTGCCCATTAAAAATGGGCAAAAAAGGGTATAATAATTTTGTGCAAATGTATGTAACAGGCAGAAGGAGGCATCTCCGACCCTATAAAGTATATATATTCTTAATCAGTATCAATAGCCGAGTCGATTGAGCCATGTCCGTCTGTCTGTCCGTCTGTCCGTCCGTCCGTCTGTTCGTCTGTCCGTCTGTCTGTATGAACACGTCGATCTCAGCAACTATAAGAGCTAGAGTCATAAAATTTGGCATGAAGGTTCCTGTATACCCTCTCCAGATCGAGTTTATGTTAGATTTTCGATATCTTTCCCCCCACCCCTGCAATTAAAAAAAAAACGTATTATGGCCACATTTCTCAACGTAGGCACTTCTAACTTAACACGTGCGTTAAGAATGATATATAGAAGGAACGCTGAAAGTTTCATAAAGATCGGTTTGTAAATAAGACAGATAATCAGCAATAAAATTTATTTTTCCACGGAATCGTTGAGCAGCAGGCAGCACATGTGTGCGAGCGAGATAGCGAACTACTACGGCACAAGTATAAGTAAATTAAGTGTCGTAACACTCAGCTTTTGATTGAATATGTATATTTATGTGAATGCTTGCTCCTATAAGCATATAAAGAATTCATAGGCTTCTTTAATAAACACCTGCTATGTTCTTACTTCTATTATAATCAAAACACTTAATTTAGAAAACTGCACAGGGTTTTATACTGTCGCGCGCGCTCGACTGATCCGCTTGTTTCCATTGAATCACCTCATAAAGTATATATATTCTTGATCAGTATCAACATCCGAGTCGATTGAGCCATTTTCGTCTGCTGTCCGTCCGTCCTTCTATATGAACGGGTCGATCTCAGCAATTATAAGATCTATGAACTATAAATTTGACAAGAAAATTCCTTTATACCACAATCAAGTTTATTTTAAATTTTAAAAAGCTCCCCCATTTCCAGCGCAAAACGAAAAAAACGAATATTGGCCTCATTTTTCATCGTAGACACCTCTAACTGATCAGATGCGTAAAGAATATTATAAAGAAGCAATGCTGAAAGTTTCATCATGATCGGTTAATAAATAAGACAGATAATCAGAATAGAAATATAAGTATTTTTTTCCATTGAATCGTTGGGCTTTACGGGCAGGCCATGTGTGCGAGCGAGACTGAGAACGACTGCAGTACATGCAGAAATAAATGAAGCGACGTAATACTCAGCTTTTGTTCGAGTGTGTACACATATGCAAAATCTTCGTCCTATAAGTATGCAAAGACTTCATTTGCGAAATAAGAGTTTCAAAATATTATTTTTTAAATACTTGTTATGTACTTGAATCAATAGACTTATCATAATACTTTTATTATAGAACCCTTTACAGAGTATTATACTGCCGGTTACGGTCGACTGTAGCCATTTTACACTCTGTACAGGGATATATTAGTTTTGTGCAAAAAGTATGTAACGGGCAAAAGGAAGCAGGACCCCATAAAGTATATATATTCTTCATCAGTATCAACATCCGAGTCGATTGAGCCATTTTCGTCTGCTGTCCGTCCGACCTTCTATATGAACGGGTCGATCTCAGCAATTATAAGATCTATGAACTATAAATTTGACAAGAAAATTCCTTTATACCACAATCAAGTTTATTTTAAATTTTAAAAAGCTCCCCCATTTCCAGCGAAAAACGAAAAAAAACGAATATTGGCCCCATTTTTCATCGTAGACACAGATAATCAGAATAGAAATATAAGTATTTTTTCCATTGAATCACCCCCATAAAGTATATATATTCTTGATCAGTATCAACATCCGAGTCGATTGAGCCATTTTCGTCTGCTGTCCGTCCGACCTTCTATATGAACGGGTCGATCTCAGCAATTATAAGATCTATGAACTATAAATTTGACAAGAAAATTCCTTTATACCACAATCAAGTTTATTTTAAATTTTAAAAAGCTGTCCGTCCTTCTATATGAACGGGTCGATCTCAGCAATTAAAATTTGACAAGAAAATTCCTTTATACCACAATCAAGTTTATTTTAAATTTTAAAAAGCTCCCCCATTTCCAGCGAAAAACGAAAAAAACGAATATTGGCCTCATTTTTCATCGTAGACACAGATAATCAGAATAGAAATATAAGTATTTTTTCCATTGAATCACCCCATAAAGTATATATATTCTTGATCAATATCAACATCCGAGTCGATTGAGCCATTTTCGTCTGCTGTCCGTCCGTCCTTCTATATGAACGGGTCGATCTCAGCAATTATAAGATCTATGAACTATAAATTTGACAAGAAAATTCCTTTATACCACAATCAAGTTTATTTTAAATTTTAAAAAGCTCCCCCATTTCCAGCGCAAAACGAAAAAAACGAATATTGGCCTCATTTTTCATCGTAGACACAGATAATCAGAATAGAAATGTAAGTATTTTTTCCATTGAATCACCCGATAAAGTATATATATTCTTGATCAGTATCAACATCCGAGTCGATTGAGCCATTTTCGTCTGCTGTCCGTCCGACCTTCTATATGAACGGGTCGATCTCAGCAATTATAAGATCTATGAACTATAAATTTGACAAGAAAATTCCTTTATACCACAATCAAGTTTATTTTAAATTTTAAAAAGCTCCCCCATTTCCAGCGAAAAACGAAAAAAACGAATATTGGCCTCATTTTTCATCGTAGACACAGATAATCAGAATAGAAATATAAGTATTTTTTCCATTGAATCAACCCATAATGTATGTATATATTCTTGATCAGTATCAACATCCGAGTCGATTGAGCCATTTTCGTCTGCTGTCCGTCCGTCCTTCTATATGAACGGGTCGATCTCAGCAATTATAAGATCTATGAACTATAAATTTGACAAGAAAATTCCTTTATACCACAATCAAGTTTATTTTAAATTTTAAAAAGCTCCCCCATTTCCAGCGAAAAACGAAAAAAACGAATATTGGCCTCATTTTTCATCGTAGACACAGATAATCAGAATAGAAATATAAGTATTTTTTCCATTGAATCACCCCATAAAGTATATATATTCTTGATCAGTATCAACATCCGAGTCGATTGAGCCATTTTCGTCTGCTGTCCGTCCGACCTTCTATATGAACGGGTCGATCTCAGCAATTATAAGATCTATGAACTATAAATTTGACAAGAAAATTCCTTTATACCACAATCAAGTTTATTTTAAATTTTAAAAAGCTCCCCCATTTCCAGCGAAAAACGAAAAAAACGAATATTGGCCTCATTTTTCATCGTAGACACAGATAATCAGAATAGAAATATAAGTATTTTTTCCATTGAATCAACCCATAATGTATGTATATATTCTTGATCAGTATCAACATCCGAGTCGATTGAGCCATTTTCGTCTGCTGTCCGTCCGTCCTTCTATATGAACGGGTCGATCTCAGCAATTATAAGATCTATGAACTATAAATTTGACAAGAAAATTCCTTTATACCACAATCAAGTTTATTTTAAATTTTAAAAAGCTCCCCCATTTCCAGCGAAAAACGAAAAAAACGAATATTGGCCTCATTTTTCATCGTAGACACAGATAATCAGAATAGAAATATAAGTATTTTTTCCATTGAATCACCCCATAAAGTATATATATTCTTGATCAATATCAACATCCGAGTCGATTGAGCCATTTTCGTCTGCTGTCCGTCCGTCCTTCTATATGAACGGGTCGATCTCAGCAATTATAAGATCTATGAACTATAAATTTGACAAGAAAATTCCTTTATACCACAATCAAGTTTATTTTAAATTTTAAAAAGCTCCCCCCATTTCCAGCGAAAAACGAAAAAAACGAATATTGGCCTCATTTTTCATCGTAGACACAGATAATCAGAATAGAAATATAAGTATTTTTTCCATTGAATCACCCGATAAAGTATATATATTCTTGATCAGTATCAACATCCGAGTCGATTGAGCCATTTTCGTCTGCTGTCCGTCCGACCTTCTATATGAACGGGTCGATCTCAGCAATTATAAGATCTATGAACTATAAATTTGACAAGAAAATTCCTTTATACCACAATCAAGTTTATTTTAAATTTTAAAAAGCTCCCCCATTTCCAGCGAAAAACGAAAAAAACGAATATTGGCCTCATTTTTCATCGTAGACACAGATAATCAGAATAGAAATATAAGTATTTTTTCCATTGAATCACCCCATAAAGTATATATATTCTTGATCAGTATCAACATCCGAGTCGATTGAGCCATTTTCGTCTGCTGTCCGTCCGACCTTCTATATGAACGGGTCGATCTCAGCAATTATAAGATCTATGAACTATAAATTTGACAAGAAAATTCCTTTATACCACAATCAAGTTTATTTTAAATTTTAAAAAGCTCCCCCATTTCCAGCGAAAAACGAAAAAAACGAATATTGGCCTCATTTTTCATCGTAGACACAGATAATCAGAATAGAAATATAAGTATTTTTTCCATTGAATCAACCCATAATGTATGTATATATTCTTGATCAGTATCAACATCCGAGTCGATTGAGCCATTTTCGTCTGCTGTCCGTCCGTCCTTCTATATGAACGGGTCGATCTCAGCAATTATAAGATCTATGAACTATAAATTTGACAAGAAAATTCCTTTATACCACAATCAAGTTTATTTTAAATTTTAAAAAGCTCCCCCCATTTCCAGCGAAAAACGAAAAAAACGAATATTGGCCTCATTTTTCATCGTAGACACAGATAATCAGAATAGAAATATAAGTATTTTTTCCATTGAATCACCCCATAAAGTATATATATTCTTGATCAATATCAACATCCGAGTCGATTGAGCCATTTTCGTCTGCTGTCCGTCCGTCCTTCTATATGAACGGGTCGATCTCAGCAATTATAAGATCTATGAACTATAAATTTGACAAGAAAATTCCTTTATACCACAATCAAGTTTATTTTAAATTTTAAAAAGCTCCCCCATTTCCAGCGCAAAACGAAAAAAACGAATATTGGCCTCATTTTTCATCGTAGACACAGATAATCAGAATAGAAATATAAGTATTTTTTCCATTGAATCACCCGATAAAGTATATATATTCTTGATCAGTATCAACATCCGAGTCGATTGAGCCATTTTCGTCTGCTGTCCGTCCGACCTTCTATATGAACGGGTCGATCTCAGCAATTATAAGATCTATGAACTATAAATTTGACAAGAAAATTCCTTTATACCACAATCAAGTTTATTTTAAATTTTAAAAAGCTCCCCCATTTCCAGCGAAAAACGAAAAAAACGAATATTGGCCTCATTTTTCATCGTAGACACAGATAATCAGAATAGAAATATAAGTATTTTTTTCCATTGAATCAACCCATAATGTATGTATATATTCTTGATCAGTATCAACATCCGAGTCGATTGAGCCATTTTCGTCTGCTGTCCGTCCGTCCTTCTATATGAACGGGTCGATCTCAGCAATTATAAGATCTATGAACTATAAATTTGACAAGAAAATTCCTTTATACCACAATCAAGTTTATTTTAAATTTTAAAAAGCTCCCCCATTTCCAGCGAAAAACGAAAAAAACGAATATTGGCCTCATTTTTCATCGTAGACACAGATAATCAGAATAGAAATATAAGTATTTTTTCCATTGAATCACCCCATAAAGTATATATATTCTTGATCAGTATCAACATCCGAGTCGATTGAGCCATTTTCGTCTGCTGTCCGTCCGACCTTCTATATGAACGGGTCGATCTCAGCAATTATAAGATCTATGAACTATAAATTTGACAAGAAAATTCCTTTATACCACAATCAAGTTTATTTTAAATTTTAAAAAGCTCCCCCATTTCCAGCGAAAAACGAAAAAAACGAATATTGGCCTCATTTTTCATCGTAGACACAGATAATCAGAATAGAAATATAAGTATTTTTTCCATTGAATCAACCCATAATGTATGTATATATTCTTGATCAGTATCAACATCCGAGTCGATTGAGCCATTTTCGTCTGCTGTCCGTCCGTCCTTCTATATGAACGGGTCGATCTCAGCAATTATAAGATCTATGAACTATAAATTTGACAAGAAAATTCCTTTATACCACAATCAAGTTTATTTTAAATTTTAAAAAGCTCCCCCATTTCCAGCGAAAAACGAAAAAAACGAATATTGGCCTCATTTTTCATCGTAGACACAGATAATCAGAATAGAAATATAAGTATTTTTTCCATTGAATCACCCCATAAAGTATATATATTCTTGATCAATATCAACATCCGAGTCGATTGAGCCATTTTCGTCTGCTGTCCGTCCGTCCTTCTATATGAACGGGTCGATCTCAGCAATTATAAGATCTATGAACTATAAATTTGACAAGAAAATTCCTTTATACCACAATCAAGTTTATTTTAAATTTTAAAAAGCTCCACCATTTCCAGCGCAAAACGAAAAAAACGAATATTGGCCTCATTTTTCATCGTAGACACAGATAATCAGAATAGAAATATAAGTATTTTTTCCATTGAATCACCCGATAAAGTATATATATTCTTGATCAGTATCAACATCCGAGTCGATTGAGCCATTTTCGTCTGCTGTCCGTCCGACCTTCTATATGAACGGGTCGATCTCAGCAATTATAAGATCTATGAACTATAAATTTGACAAGAAAATTCCTTTATACCACAATCAAGTTTATTTTAAATTTTAAAAAGCTCCCCCATTTCCAGCGAAAAACGAAAAAAACGAATATTGGCCTCATTTTTCATCGTAGACACAGATAATCAGAATAGAAATATAAGTATTTTTTCCATTGAATCAACCCATAATGTATGTATATATTCTTGATCAGTATCAACATCCGAGTCGATTGAGCCATTTTCGTCTGCTGTCCGTCCGTCCTTCTATATGAACGGGTCGATCTCAGCAATTATAAGATCTATGAACTATAAATTTGACAAGAAAATTCCTTTATACCACAATCAAGTTTATTTTAAATTTTAAAAAAGCTCCCCCATTTCCAGCGAAAAACGAAAAAAAACGAATATTGGCCTCATTTTTCATCGTAGACACAGATAATCAGAATAGAAATATAAGTATTTTTTCCATTGAATCACCCCATAAAGTATATATATTCTTGATCAATATCAACATCCGAGTCGATTGAGCCATTTTCGTCTGCTGTCCGTCCGTCCTTCTATATGAACGGGTCGATCTCAGCAATTATAAGATCTATGAACTATAAATTTGACAAGAAAATTCCTTTATACCACAATCAAGTTTATTTTAAATTTTAAAAAGCTCCCCCATTTCCAGCGCAAAACGAAAAAAACGAATATTGGCCTCATTTTTCATCGTAGACACAGATAATCAGAATAGAAATATAAGTATTTTTTCCATTGAATCACCCGATAAAGTATATATATTCTTGATCAGTATCAACATCCGAGTCGATTGAGCCATTTTCGTCTGCTGTCCGTCCGACCTTCTATATGAACGGGTCGATCTCAGCAATTATAAGATCTATGAACTATAAATTTGACAAGAAAATTCCTTTATACCACAATCAAGTTTATTTTAAATTTTAAAAAGCTCCCCCATTTCCAGCGAAAAACGAAAAAAACGAATATTGGCCTCATTTTTCATCGTAGACACCTCTAACTGATCAGATGCGTAAAGAATATTATAAAGAAGCAATGCTGAAAGTTTCATCATGATCGGTTAATAAATAAGACAGATAATCAGAATAGAAATATAAGTATTTTTTCCATTGAATCGTTGGGCTTTACGGGCAGGCCATGTGTGCGAGCGAGACTGAGAACGACTGCAGTACATGCAGAAATAAATGAAGCGACGTAATACTCAGCTTTTGTTCGAGTGTGTACACATATGCAAAATCTTCGTCCTATAAGTATGCAAAGACTTCATTTGCGAAATAAGAGTTTCAAAATATTATTTTTTAAATACTTGTTATGTACTTGAATCAATAGACTTATCAAAATACTTTTATTATAGAACCCTTTACAGAGTATTATACTGCCGGTTACGGTCGACTGTAGCCATTTTACACTCTGTACAGGGATATATTAGTTTTGTGCAAAAAGTATGTAACGGGCAAAAGGAAGCATGACCCCATAAAGTATATATATTCTTCATCAGTATCAACATCCGAGTCGATTGAGCCATTTTCGTCTGCTGTCCGTCCGACCTTCTATATGAACGGGTCGATCTCAGCAATTATAAGATCTATGAACTATAAATTTGACAAGAAAATTCCTTTATACCACAATCAAGTTTATTTTAAATTTTAAAAAGCTCCCCCATTTCCAGCGAAAAACGAAAAAAACGAATATTGGCCTCATTTTTCATCGTAGACACAGATAATCAGAATAGAAATATAAGTATTTTTTCCATTGAATCACCCCATAAAGTATATATATTCTTGATCAGTATCAACATCCGAGTCGATTGAGCCATTTTCGTCTGCTGTCCGTCCGTCCTTCTATATGAACGGGTCGATCTCAGCAATTATAAGATCTATGAACTATAAATTTGACAAGAAAATTCCTTTATACCACAATCAAGTTTATTTTAAATTTTAAAAAGCTCCCCCATTTCCAGCGAAAAACGAAAAAAACGAATATTGGCCTCATTTTTCATCGTAGACACAGATAATCAGAATAGAAATATAAGTATTTTTTCCATTGAATCACCCCATAAAGTATATATATTCTTGATCAGTATCAACATCCGAGTCGATTGAGCCATTTTCGTCTGCTGTCCGTCCGTCCTTCTATATGAACGGGTCGATCTCAGCAATTATAAGATCTATGAACTATAAATTTGACAAGAAAATTCCTTTATACCACAATCAAGTTTATTTTAAATTTTAAAAAGCTCCCCCATTTCCAGCGAAAAACGAAAAAAAACGAATATTGGCCTCATTTTTCATCGTAGACCCAGATAATCAGAATAGAAATATAAGTATTTTTTCCATTGAATCACCCCATAAAGTATATATATTCTTGATCAGTATCAACATCCGAGTCGATTGAGCCATTTTCGTCTGCTGTCCGTCCGTCCTTCTATATGAACGGGTCGATCTCAGCAATTATAAGATCTATGAACTATAAATTTGACAAGAAAATTCCTTTATACCACAATCAAGTTTATTTTAAATTTTAAAAAGCTCCCCCATTTCCAGCGCAAAACGAAAAAAACGAATATTGGCCTCATTTTTCATCGTAGACACCTCTAACTGATCAGATGCGTAAAGAATATTATAAAGAAGCAATGCTGAAAGTTTCATCATGATCGGTTAATAAATAAGACAGATAATCAGAATAGAAATATAAGTATTTTTTCCATTGAATCGTTGGGCTTTACGGGCAGGCCATGTGTGCGAGCGAGACTGAGAACGACTGCAGTACATGCAGAAATAAATGAAGCGACGTAATACTCAGCTTTTGTTCGAGTGTGTACACATATGCAAAATCTTCGTCCTATAAGTATGCAAAGACTTCATTTGCGAAATAAGAGTTTCAAAATATTATTTTTTAAATACTTGTTATGTACTTGAATCAATAGACTTATCAAAATACTTTTATTATAGAACCCTTTACAGAGTATTATACTGCCGGTTACGGTCGACTGTAGCCATTTTTACACTCTGTACAGGGATATATTAGTTTTGTGCAAAAAGTATGTAACGGGCAAAAGGAAGCATGACCCCATAAAGTATATATATTCTTCATCAGTATCAACATCCGAGTCGATTGAGCCATTTTCGTCTGCTGTCCGTCCGACCTTCTATATGAACGGGTCGATCTCAGCAATTATAAGATCTATGAACTATAAATTTGACAAGAAAATTCCTTTATACCACAATCAAGTTTATTTTAAATTTTAAAAAGCTACCCCATTTCCAGCGAAAAACGAAAAAAACGAATATTGGCCTCATTTTTCATCGTTGACACAGATAATCAGAATAGAAATATAAGTATTTTTTCCATTGAATCACCCCATAAAGTATATATATTCTTGATCAGTATCAACATCCGAGTCGATTGAGCCATTTTCGTCTGCTGTCCGTCCGTCCTTCTATATGAACGGGTCGATCTCAGCAATTATAAGATCTATGAACTATAAATTTGACAAGAAAATTCCTTTATACCACAATCAAGTTTATTTTAAATTTTAAAAAGCTCCCCCATTTCCAGCGAAAAACGAAAAAACGAATATTGTAGGCCTCATTTTTCATCGTTGACA
>JAEIFK010000415.1:0-33151 GCA_018901825.1 Drosophila funebris | reverse complement strand
ACGAAAATCAGATATGTGCCAAAATGGCAAAAATAGCGGTTATTCCGAGAAAAATCAAAAATATATCAAAAAATTACATAATATCGGATTTTTCAACGAAAATCAGATACGTTCAAAAATCACAAAATAACGGATTTTTTCGACAACAATCAGATATGGGAAAAAATGGCAAAATAGCGGTTATTCCGACAAAAATAGAATATATCACAAAATGATTCAAAAATATAACGGATTTTCCGACGAGAATCAGATATGGTAAAAAAAATGGCAAAAATAACGGATTTTTCCGACAAAAATCAGATATGTACAAAAATGACAAAATAACGGATTTTTCCGACAAGAATCAGATATGTCCAATAATGGCAAAATAACGGATTTTTCGACAAAAATCAGATATGTACAAAAATGACAAAATAACGGATTTTTCCGACGAGAATCAGATATGGGAAAAAATGGCAAAAATAGCGGTTATTCCGACAAAAATCAGATATCCAAAAATGACAAAATAACGGATTTTTCAACGAAAATCAGATACGTGCAAAAATCACAAAATAGCGGATTTTTTCGACCAAAATCAGATATGTACAAAAATGACAAAATAACGGATTTTTCCGACAAGAATCAGATATGTCCAAACATGGCAAAATAACGGATTTTTCCGACAAAAATCAGATATGTACAAAAATGACAAAATAACGGATTTTTCCGACAAGAATCAGATATGGGAAAAAAATGGCAAAAATAGCGGTTATTCCGACAAAAATCAGATATGTCCAAAAAATGACAAAATAACGGATTTTTCCGACGAAAAATCAGATATGTGCAAAAATGGCAAAAATAGCGGTTATTCCGACAAAAATCAGATATGTACAAAAATGACAAAATAACGGATTTTTCCGACGAGAATCAGATATGGGCAAAAATGGCAAAAATAGCGGTTATTCCGACAAAAATCAGATATGTACAAAAATGACAAAATAACGGATTTTTCCGACAAGAATCAGATATGGGAAAAAATGGCAAAAATAGCAGGTTATTCCGACAAAAATCAGATATGTCAAAAATGACAAAAAACGGATTTTTCGACGAAAATCAGATATGTGCAAAAATGACAAAATAACGGGATTTTTCCGACAAAAATCAGATATGTACAAAAATGGCAAAATAACGGATTTTTCGACGAAAATCAGATATGTACAAAAATGACAAAATAACGGATTTTTCCGACGAAAATCAGATATGGGCAAAAATGGCAAAAATAGCGGTAATTCCGACAAAAAAAATATATCCAAAAATTACATAATAACGGATTTTTCAACGAAAATCAGATACGTTCAAAAATCACAAAATAACGGATTTTTTCGACGAAAATCAGATATGTACAAAAATGACAAAATAACGGATTTTTCCGACAAGAATCAGATATGTCCAATCATGGCAAAATAACGGATTTTTCGACGAAAATCAGATATGTACAAAAATGACAAAATAACGGATTTTTCCGACGAGAATCAGATATGGGAAAAAATGGCAAAAATAGCGGTTATTCCGACCAAAATCAGATATGTACAAAAATGACAAAATAACGGATTTTTCCGACGAGAATCAGATATGGAAAAAATGGCAAAAATAGCGGTTATTCCGACAAAAATCAGATATGTACAAAAATGACAAAATAACGGATTTTTCCGACAAGAATCAGATATGTGAAAAAATGGCAAAATAGCGGTATTCGACAAAATCAGATATGTGCCAAAATGGCAAAAATAGCGATAAAAATTTTCCGACAAAAATCAAGATAATGATAAAAAAATGACAAAAATAACGGTTTTTCGACAAAATCAGATATGTCCAAAAATGGCAAAATAGCGGATTTTTCGACGAAAATCAGATATGTACAAAAATGACAAAATAACGGATTTTTTCGACAAGAATCAGATATGGAAAAAAATGGCAAAATAACGGATTTTTCGACAAAAATCAGATATGTACAAAAATGACAAAATAACGGTTTTTCCGACAAGAATCAGATATGGGGAAAAATGGCAAAAATAGCGGTTATTCCGACAAAATCATCAGATATGTCCAAAAATGACAAAATAACGAATTTTTCGACGAAAATCAGATATGTGCAAAAATGGCAAAAATAGCGGGTTATTCCGACAAAAATCAAATAATATCCAAAAATGGCAAAAAAACGGATTTTTCGACGAAAATCAGATACGTACAAAAATGACAAAATAACGGATTTTCCGACGAGAAATCAGATATGTCCATAATTGGCAAAATAACGGATTTTTCGACAAAATCAGATATGTACAAAAATGACAAAATAACGGATTTTTCCGACAAAAATCAGATATGGGAATGCCAATTTCGACAAAAATGATATTTCAAAAATGACAAAATAACGGTTTTCCGACAAGAATCAGATATATCGAAAAAAATGGCAAAAATAACGGTTATTCCGACAAAAATCAAAAATATATGCAAAAATGTCAAAATAACGGATTTTTCGCCAAAATCAGATACGATTCAAAAATCCGTTTCCTATTAATTTGGATACGTTATTTTTGCATTTTTGGTCAGATAACCGCCATATCAGATTTCTGTTCTCAAATAATCGCAATAACCTGTTCTTTTGCCATACTATGCTATTTTGGCCATTTTCCCCAATCTGATTCTCGTCTAAAAATTCGTTATTTTGTCATTTTTGTACATATCTGATTTTTGGGCGGAATAGCCACTGTTTTTGCCATTTTTTCCCATATGTGATTCTTGTCGAAAAATCCGTTATTTTGTCATTTATGTACATATCTGATTTTCGTCGAAAAATCCGTTATTTTGCCATTATTGGACATATCTGATTGTTGTCGAAAAAATCCGTTATTTTGTGATTTTTGAACGTATCTGATTTTCGTTGAAAAATCCGTTTTATGTAATTTTTGGATATATTTTTGATTTTTGTCGGAATAACCGCTCTTTTTGCCATTTTTGCACATATCTGATTTTCGTCGAAAAATTCGTTATTTTGTCATTTTTGGACATATCTGATTTTTGTCGGAATAGCCGCTGTTTTTGCCATTTTTTCCCATATGTGATTCTTGTCGAAAAATTCGTTATTTTGTCATTTTTGTACATATCTGATTTTCGTCGAAAAATCCGTTATTTTGCCATTATTGGACATATCTGATTCTTGTCGGAAAAATCCGTTATTTTGTCATTTATGTACATATCTCATTTTCGTCGAAAAATTCATTTTTTTCCATTATTGGACATAACTGATTGTTGTCGAAAAAATCCGTTATTTTGTGATTTTTGAACGTATCTGATTTTCGTTGAAAAATCCGTTTTATGTAATTTTTGGATATATTTTTGATTTTTGTCGGAATAACCGCTATTTTGCCATTTTTGCACATATCTGTTTTTCGTCGAAAAATTCGTTATTTTGTCATTTTTGGACATATCTGATTTTTGTCGGAATAACCGCTGTTTTTGCCATTTTTCCCATATGTGATTCTTGTCGAAAAATCCGTTATTTTGTCATTTTTGTACATATCTGATTTTCGTCGAAAAATCCGTTATTTTGCCATTATTGGACATATCTGATTCTTGTCGGAAAAATCCGTTATTTTGTCATTTTTGTACATATCTGATTTTCGTCGAAAAATTCGTTATTTTGCCATTATTGGACATATCTGATTGATGTCGAAAAAATCCGTTATTTTGTGATTTTTGAACGTATCTGATTTTCGTTGAAAAATCCGTTATTATGTAATTTTTGGATATATTTTTGATTTTTGTCGGAATAACCGCTATTTTTGCCATTTTTGCACATATCTGATTTTCGTCGAAAAATTCGTTATTTTGTCATTTTTGTACATATCTGATTTTCGTCGAAAAATTCGTTATTTTGCCATTATTGGACATATCTGATTGTTGTCGAAAAAATCCGTTATTTTGTGATTTTTGAACGTATCTGATTTTCGTTGAAAAATCCGTTATTATGTAATTTTTGGATATATTTTTGATTTTTGTCGGAGTAACCGCTATTTTGGCCATTTTTTCCCATATCTGATTCTCGTCGGAAAAATCCGTTATTTTGTCATTTTTGTACATATCTGATTTTTGTCGAAATAACCGCTATTTTGGCCATTTTTTCCCATCTGATTCTCGTCGAAAAATCCGTTATTTTGTCATTTTTGTACATATCTGATTTTCGTCGAAAAATCCGTTATTTTGCCATTATTGGACATATCTGATTGTTGTCGAAAAAATCCGTTATTTTGTGATTTTTTAACGTATCTGATTTTCGTTGAAAAATCCGTTATTATGTAATTTTTGGATATATTTTTGATTTTTGTCGGAATAACCGCTATTTTGTCATTTTTTTACATAGCTGATTTTCGTCAAAAAATCCGTTATTTTGCAATTTTTGGACATATCTGATTGTTGTCGAAAAAAATCCGTTGTTTTGTGATTTTTGAACGTAGCTATATTTTTGATTTTTGTCGGAATAACCGCTATTTTTGCCATTTTTGCACATATCTGATTTTCGTCGAAAAATTCGTTATTTTGTCATTTTTGGACATATCGGATTTTTTGTCGGAATAACCGCTATTTTTGCCATTTTTTCCCATATCTGATTCTTGTCGGAAAAATCCTTTATTTTGTCGTTTTTGTACATATCTGATTTTTGTCGGAATAACCGCTATTTTTGCCATTTTTTCCCATATCTGATTCTTGTCGGAAAAATACGTTATTTTGTCATTTTTGTACATATCTGATTTTTGTCGGAATAACCGCTATTTTTGCCATTTTTTCCCATATCTGATTCTCGTCGGAAAAATCCGTTATTTTGTCATTTTTGTACATATCTGATTTTCGTCGAAAAATCCGTTATTTTGCCCTTATTGGACATATCTGATTGTTGTCGAAAAAATCCGTTATTTTGTGATTTTTGAACGTATCTGATTTTCGTTGAAAAATCCGTTATTATGTAATTTTTGGATATATTTTTGATTTTTGTCAGAATAATCGCTATTTTTGCCATTTTTGCACATATCTGATTTTCGTCGAAAAATTCGTTATTTTGTCATTTTTGGACATATCTGAATTTTGTCGGAATAACCGCTATTTTTGCCATTTTTTCCCATATCTGATTCTTGTCGGAAAAATCCGTTATTTTGTCATTTTTGTACATATCTGATTTTTGTCGGAATAACCGCTATTTTTGCTATTTTTTCCCATATCTGATTCTTTTCGGAAAAATCCGTTATTTTGTCATTTTTGGACATATCTGATTTTTGTCGAAAAATCCGTTATATTGTCATTTTTGGTCATATCTGATTTTCGTCGAAAAATTCGTTGTTTTGCCATTTTTCACAAATCTGATTTTCGTCGAAAATCCGTTATTTTGTTATTTTTGGACATATCTGATTTTCGTCGAAAAATCCGTTATGTTATTTTTGGATATATTTTTGATGTTTGTTGGAATAACCGCTATTTCTGCCATTTTTTCCCATATCTGATTCTTGTCGGAAAAATCCGATATCTTGTCGTTTTTGTACATAACATAACATAACATAACATTTTTGTCGGAATAACCGCTATTTTTGCCATTTTTTCCCATATCTGATTCTTGTCGGAAAAATACGTTATTTTGTCATTTTTGTACATATCTGATTTTCGGCGAAAAATCCGTTATTTTGTCATATTTGTACATATCTGATTTTTGTCGGACTAACCGCTATTTTTGCCATTTTTTCCAATATCTGATTCTCATCGGAAAAATCCGTTATTTTGTCATTTTTGTACATATCTGATTTTCGTCGAAAAATCCGTTATTTTGCCATTATTGGACATATCTGATTGTTGTCGAAAAAATCCGTTATTTTCTCGTTTTTGTACATATCTGATTTTCGTCGAAAAATCCGTTATTTTGTTTTTTTTGGGACATATCTGATTTTTGTCGGAATAACCGCTGTTTTTGCCATTTTTTCCCATATCTGTTTCTTGTCGGAAAAATACCTTATTTTGCCATTTTTGTACATATCTGATTTTCGGCTAAAAATCCGTTATTTTGCAATTTTTGGACATATCTGATTGTTGTCGAAAAAATCCGTTATTTTGTGATTTTTGAACGTAACTGATTTTCGTTGAAAAATCCGTTATTATGTAATTTTTGGATATATTTTTGATTTTTGTCGGATTGACCGCTATTTTTGCCATTTTTGCACATATCTGATTTTCATCGAAAAATTCGTTATTTTGTCATTTTTGGACATATCTGATTTTTATCGGAATAACCGCTATTTTTGCCATTTTTTCCCATATCTGATTCTTGTAGGAAAAATCCGTTATTTTGTCATTTTTGTACATATCTGATTTTCGTCGAAAAAATCCGTTATTTTGTTATTTTTGTACATATCTGATTTTCGTCGAAAAATCCGTTATGTTATTTTTGGATATATTTTTGATGTTTGTTGGAATACCCGCTATTTTTGCCATTTTTTCCCATATCTGATTCTTGTCGGAAAAATCCGATATCTTGTCGTTTTTGTACATATCTGATTTTTGTCGGAATAACCGCTATTTTTGCCATTTTTTCCCATATCTGATTCTTGTCGGAAAAATACGTTATTTTGTCATTTTTGTACATATCTGATTTTCGTCGAAAAAAACCGTTATTTTGCCCTTATTGGACATATCTGATTGTTGTCGAAAAAATCCGTTATTTTGTGATTTTTGAACGTATCTGATTTTCGTTGAAAAATCCGTTATTATGTAATTTTTGGATATATTTTTGATTTTTGTCAGAATAATCGCTATTTTTGCCATTTTTGCACATATCTGATTTTCGTCGAAAAATTCGTTATTTTGTCATTTTTGGACATATCTGAATTTTGTCGGAATAACCGCTATTTTTGCCATTTTTTTCCCATATCTGATTCTTGTCGGAAAAATCCGTTATTTTGTCATTTTTGTACATATCTGATTTTTGTCGGAATAACCGCTATTTTTGCTATTTTTTCCCATATCTGATTCTTGTAGAAAAAATACGTTATTTTGTCATTTTTGTACATATCTGATTTTCGGCGAAAAATCCGTTATTTTGCAATTTTTGGACATATCTGATTTTTGTCGGAATAACCGCTATTTTTGCCATTTTTTCCCATATCTGATTCTTGTCGGAAAAATCCGTTACTTTGTCGTTTGTGTACATATCTGATTTTTGTCGGAATAACCGCTATTTTTGCCATTTTTTTCCCATATCTGATTCTTGTCGGAAAAATCCGTTATTTTGTCATTTTTGGACATATCTGATTTTTGTCGAAATTACTTTGTCATTTTTTTACATATCTGATTTTCGTCGAAAAATCCGTTAATATGTAATTTTTGGATATATTTTTTATGTTTGTCGGAATAACCTCTATTTTTGCCATTTTTGCACATATCTGATTTTCGTCGAAAAATTCGTTATTTTGTTATTTTTGTACATATCTGATTTTTGTCGGAATAACCGCTATTTTTGCCATTTTTCCCCATATCTGATTCTTTTCGAAAAAATCCGTTATTTTGTCATTTTTGGACATATCTGATTTTCGTCGAAAAATCCGTTATTATGTAATTTTTTGATATATTTTTGATGTTTGTCGGAATAACCGCTATTTTTGCCATTTTTTTCCCATATCTGATTCTTGTCGGAAAAATCCGTTATTTTGTCGTTTTTGTACATATCTGATTTTTGTCGGAATAAACGCTATTTTTGCCATTTTTCCCCATATCTGATTCTTTTCGAAAAAATCCGTTATTTTGTCATTTTTGGACATATCTGATTTTCGTCGAAAAATCCGTTATTATGTAATTTTTGGATATATTTTTGATTTTTGTCGGAATAACCGCTATTTTTGCCATTTTTTCCCATATCTGATTCTTGTCGGAAAAATCCGTCATTTTGTCGTTTTTGTACATATCTGATTTTTGTCGGAATAACCGCTATTTTTGCCATTTTTTCCCATATCTGATACTTGTCGGAAAAATACGTTATTTTGTCATTTTTGTACATATCTGATTTTCGGCGAAAAATTCGTTATTTTGTCATTTTTGTACATATCTGATTTTTGTCGGAATAACCGCTATTTTTGCCATTTTTTTTCCATATCTGATTCTTGTAGGAAAAATCCGTTATTTTGTCATTTTTGTACATATCTGATTTTCGTCGAAAAATCCGTTATTTTGCAATTTATGGACATATCTGATTTTTGTCGGAATAACCGCTATTTTTGCTATTTTTTCCCATATCTGATTCTTTTCGGAAAAATCCGTTATTTTGTCATTTTTGGACATATCTGATTTTTGTCGAAAATCCGTTATTTTGTTATTTTTGTACATATCTGATTTTCGTCGAAAAATCCGTTATGTTATTTTTGGATATATTTTTGATGTTTGTTGGAATACCCGCTATTTTTGCCATTTTTTCCCATATCTGATTCTTGTCGGAAAAATCCGATATCTTGTCGTTTTTGTACATATCTGATTTTTGTCGGAATAACCGCTATTTTTGCCATTTTTTTCCCATATCTGATTCTTGTCGGAAAAATACGTTATTTTGTCATTTTTGTACATATCTGATTTTCGTCGAAAAAACCGTTATTTTGCCCTTATTGGACATATCTGATTGTTGTCGAAAAAATCCGTTATTTTGTGATTTTTGAACGTATCTGATTTTCGTTGAAAAATCCGTTATTATGTAATTTTTGGATATATTTTTGATTTTTGTCAGAATAATCGCTATTTTTGCCATTTTTGCACATATCTGATTTTCGTCGAAAAATTCGTTATTTTGTCATTTTTGGACATATCTGAATTTTGTCGGAATAACCGCTATTTTTGCCATTTTTTCCCATATCTGATTCTTGTCGGAAAAATCCGTTATTTTGTCATTTTTGTACATATCTGATTTTTGTCGGAATAACCGCTATTTTTGCTATTTTTTCCCATATCTGATTCTTGTAGAAAAAATACGTTATTTTGTCATTTTTGTACATATCTGATTTTCGGCGAAAAATCCGTTATTTTGCAATTTTTGGACATATCTGATTTTTGTCGGAATAACCGCTATTTTTGCCATTTTTTCCCATATCTGATTCTTGTCGGAAAAATCCGTTACTTTGTCGTTTGTGTACATATCTGATTTTTGTCGGAATAACCGCTATTTTTGCCATTTTTTCCCATATCTGATTCTTGTCGGAAAAATCCGTTATTTTGTCATTTTTGGACATATCTGATTTTTGTCGAAATTACTTTGTCATTTTTTTACATATCTGATTTTCGTCGAAAAATCCGTTAATATGTAATTTTTGGATATATTTTTTATGTTTGTCGGAATAACCTCTATTTTTGCCATTTTTGCACATATCTGATTTTCGTCGAAAAATTCGTTATTTTGTTATTTTTGTACATATCTGATTTTTGTCGGAATTACCGCTATTTTTGCCATTTTTCCCCATATCTGATTCTTTTCGAAAAAATCCGTTATTTTGTCATTTTTGGACATATCTGATTTTCGTCGAAAAATCCGTTATTATGTAATTTTTTGATATATTTTTGATGTTTGTCGGAATAACCGCTATTTTTGCCATTTTTTCCCATATCTGATTCTTGTCGGAAAAATCCGTTATTTTGTCGTTTTTGTACATATCTGATTTTTGTCGGAATAACCGCTATTTTTGCCATTTTTCCCCATATCTGATTCTTTTCGAAAAAATCCGTTATTTTGTCATTTTTGGACATATCTGATTTTCGTCGAAAAATCCGTTATTATGTAATTTTTGGATATATTTTTGATTTTTGTCGGAATAACCGCTATTTTTGCCATTTTTTCCCATATCTGATTCTTGTCGGAAAAATCCGACATTTTGTCGTTTTTGTACATATCTGATTTTTGTCGGAATAACCGCTATTTTTGCCATTTTTTCCCATATCTGATTCTTGTCGGAAAAATACGTTATTTTGTCATTTTTGTACATATCTGATTTTCGGCGAAAAATTCGTTATTTTGTCATTTTTGTACATATCTGATTTTTGTCGGAATAACCGCTATTTTTGCCATTTTTTCCCATATCTGATTCTTGTCGGAAAAATCCGATATTTTGTCATTTTTGTACATATCTGATTTTCGTCGAAAAATCCGTTATTTGCCATTATTGGACATATCTGATTGTTGTCGAAAAAATCTGTTATTTTGTGATTTTTGAACGTATCTGATTTTCGTTGAAAAATCCGTTATTATGTAATTTTTGGATATATTTTTGATTTTTGTCGGAATGACCGCTATTTTTGCCATTTTTGCACATATCTGATTCTCGTCGGAAAAATCCGTTATTTTGTCATTTTTGTACATATCTGATTTTTGTCGGAATAACCGCTATTTTTGCCATTTTTTCCCATATCTGATTCTTGTCGGAAAAATCCGTTATTTTGTCATTTTTGGACATATCTGATTTTTGTCGAAATTACTTTGTCATTTTTTTTACATATCTGATTTTCGTCGAAAAATCCGTTAATATGTAATTTTTGGATATATTTTTTATGTTTGTCGGAATAACCTCTATTTTTGCCATTTTTGCACATATCTGATTTTCGTCGAAAAATTCGTTATTTTGTTATTTTTGTACATATCTGATTTTTGTCGGAATAACCGCTATTTTTGCCATTTTTCCCCATATCTGATTCTTTTCGAAAAAATCCGTTATTTTGTCATTTTTGGACATATCTGATTTTCGTCGAAAAATCCGTTATTATGTAATTTTTTGATATATTTTTGATGTTTGTCGGAATAACCGCTATTTTTGCCATTTTTTCCCATATCTGATTCTTGTCGGAAAAATCCGTTATTTTGTCGTTTTTGTACATATCTGATTTTTTGTCGGAATAACCGCTATTTTTGCCATTTTTTCCCATATCTGTTTCTCGTCGGAAAAATCCGTTATTTTGTGATTTTTGTACATATCTGATTTTCTTCGAAAAATCCGTTATTATGTAATTTTTGGATATATTTTTGATTTTTGTCGGAATAACCGCTATTTTTGCCATTTTTTCCCATATCTGATTCTTGTCGGAAAAATCCGTCATTTTGTCGTTTTTGTACATATCTGATTTTTGTCGGAATAACCGCTGTTTTTGCCATTTTTTCCCATATCTGATTCTTGTCGGAAAAATACGTTATTTTGTCATTTTTGTACATATTTAATTTTCGGCGAAAAATCCGTTATTTTGTCATTTTTGTACATATCTGATTTTTTGTCGGAATAACCGCTATTTTTGCCATTTTTTCCCATATCTGATTCTCGTCGGAAAAATCCATTATTTTGTCATTTTTGTACATATCTGATTTTTTGTCGGAATAACCGCTATTTTTGCAATTTTTTCCCATATCTGATTGTTGTCGAAAAAAATCCGTTGTTTTGTGATTTGTGAACGTAGCTATATTTTTTATTTTTTGTCCGAATAACCGCTATTTTTGCCATTTTTGCACATATCTGATTCTTGTCGGAAAAATCCGTTATTTTGTCGTTTTTGTACAAATCTGATTTTTGTCGTAATAACCGCTATTTTTGCCATTTTTTCCCATATCTGATTCTTATCGGAAAAATCCGTTATTTTGTCGTTTTTATACAAATCTGATTTTTGTCGGAATAACCGCTATTTTTGCCATTTTTTCCCATATCTGATTATTGTCGGAAAAATACATTATTTTGTCATTTTTGTACATATCTGATTTTCGGCGAGAAATCCGTTATTTTGTCATTTTTGTACATATCTGATTTTTGTCGGAATAACCGCTATTTTTGCCATTTTTTCCCATATCTGTTTCTCGTCAGAAAAATCCGTTATTTTGTGATTTTTGTACATATCTGATTTTCGTCGAAAATTCCGTTATTATGTAATTTTTGGATATATTTTTGATTTTTGTCGGAATAACCGCTATTTTTGCCATTTTTTTCCCATATCTGATTCTCGTCGGAAAAATCCATTATTTTGTCATTTTTGTACATATCTGATTTTTGTCGGAATAACCGCTATTTTTGCCGTTTTTTCCCATATCTGATTGTTGTCGAAAAAATCCGTTGTTTTGTGATTTTTGAACGTAGCTATATTTTTCATTTTTTCCGTTATTTTCTCATTTTTGTACATATCTGATTTTCGGCGAAAAATCCGTTATTTTGCAATTTTTGGACATATCTGATTTTTGTCGGAATAACCGCTATTTTTGCCATTTTTTCCCATATCTGATTTTTGTCGGAATAACCGCTATTTTTGCCATTTTTTCCGATATCTGATTCTTGTCGGAAAAATACGTTATTTTGCCATTTTTGTACATATCTGATTTTCGTCAAAAAATCCGTTATTTTGCAATTTTTGGACATATCTGATTCTTGTCGGAAAAATCCGTTATTTTGTCATTTTTTGTACATATCTGATTTTCGTCGAAAAATCCGTTATTTTGCCCTTATTGGACATATCTGATTGTTGTCGAAAAAATCCGTTTTTTTGTGATTTTTGAACGTATCTGATTTTCGTTGAAAAATCCGTTATTATGTAATTTTTGGATATATTTTTGATTTTTGTCAGAATAATCGCTATTTTTGCCATTTTTGCACATATCTGATTCTTGTCGGAAAAATCCGTTATTTTGTCATTTTTGGACATATCTGATTTTTGTCGGAATAACCGCTATTTTTGCCATATTTTCCCATATCTGATACTTGTCGAAAAAATACGTTATTTTGTCATTTTTGTACATATCTGATTTTCGGCTAAAAATCCGTTATTTTGCAATTTTTGGACATATCTGATTTTTGTCGGAATAACCGCTATTTTTGCCATTTTTTTCCCATATCTGATTCTTGTCGGAAAAATCCGTTACTTTGTCGTTTGTGTACATATCTGATTTTTGTCGGAATAACCGCTATTTTTGCCATTTTTTCCCATATCTGATTCTTGTTGGAAAAATACGTTATTTTGTCATTTTTGTACATATCTGATTTTCGGCGAAAAATTCGTTATTTTTGCCATTTTTTCCCATATCTGATTCTCGTCGGAAAAATCCGTTATTTTGTCATTTTTGTACATATCTGATTTTCGTCGAAAAATCCGTTATTTTGCCATTATTGGACATATCTGATTTTTGTCGGAATAACCGCTATTTTTGCCATTTTTTCCCATATCTGATACTTGTCGAAAAAATACGTTATTTTGTCATTTTTGTACATATCTGATTTTCGGCGAAAAATCCGTTATTTTGCAATTTTGGACATATCTGATTTTTGTCGGAATAACCGCTATTTTTGCCATTTTTTCCCATATCTGATTCTTGTCGGAAAAATCCGTTATTTTGCCATTTTTGTACATATCTGATTTTTGTCGGAATAACCGCTATTTTTGCCATTTTTTCCGATATCTGATTCTTGTCGGAAAAATACGTTATTTTGCCATTTTTGTACATATCTGATTTTCGTCAAAAAATCCGTTATTTTGCAATTTTTGGACTTATCTGATTCTTGTCGGAAAAATCCGTTATTTTGTCATTTTTGTACATATCTGATTTTCGTCGAAAAATCCGTTATTTTGCCCTTATTGGACATATCTGATTGTTGTCGAAAAAATCCGTTTTTTTGTGATTTTTGAACGTATCTGATTTTCGTTGAAAAATCCGTTATTATGTAATTTTTGGATATATTTTTGATTTTTGTCAGAATAATCGCTATTTTTGCCATTTTTGCACATATCTGATTCTTGTCGGAAAAATCCGTTATTTTGTCATTTTTGTACATATCTGATTTTCGGCGAAAAATCCGTTATTTTGCAATTTTTGGACATATCTGATTTTTGTCGGAATAACCGCTATTTTTGCCATTTTTTTCCCATATCTGATTCTTGTCGGAAAAATCCGTTATTTTGCCATTTTTGTACATATCTGATTTTTGTCGGAATAACCGCTATTTTTGCCATTTTTTCCGATATCTGATTCTTGTCGGAAAAATACGTTATTTTGCCATTTTTGTACATATCTGATTTTCGTCAAAAAAATCCGTTATTTTGCAATTTTTGGACATATCTGATTCTTGTCGGAAAAATCCGTTATTTTGTCATTTTTGTACATATCTGATTTTCGTCGAAAAATCCGTTATTTTGCCCTTATTGGACATATCTGATTGTTGTCGAAAAAATCCGTTTTTTTGTGATTTTTGAACGTATCTGATTTTCGTTGAAAAATCCGTTATTATGTAATTTTTGGATATATTTTTGATTTTTGTCGGAATAACCGCTATTTTTGCCATTTTTTCCGATATCTGATTCTTGTCGGAAAAATACGTTATTTTGCCATTTTTGTACATATCTGATTTTCGTCAAAAAATCCGTTATTTTGCAATTTTTGGACATATCTGATTCTTGTCGGAAAAATCCGTTATTTTGTCATTTTTGTACATATCTGATTTTCGTCGAAAAATCCGTTATTTTGCCCTTATTGGACATATCTGATTGTTGTCGAAAAAATCCGTTTTTTTTGTGATTTTTGAACGTATCTGATTTTCGTTGAAAAATCCGTTATTATGTAATTTTTGGATATATTTTTGATTTTTGTCAGAATAATCGTTATTTTTGCCATTTTTTCCCATATCTGATTCTCGTCGGAAAAATCCGTTATTTTGTCATTTTTGCACATATCTGATTCTTGTCGGAAAAATCCGTTATTTTGTCATTTTTGGACATATCTGATTTTTGTCGGAATAACCGCTATTTTTGCCATATTTTCCCATATCTGATACTTGTCGAAAAAATACGTTATTTTGTCATTTTTGTACATATCTGATTTTCGGCGAAAAATCCGTTATTTTGCAATTTTTGGACATATCTGATTTTTGTCGGAATAACCGCTATTTTTGCCATTTTTTCCCATATCTGATTCTTGTCGGAAAAATCCGTTATTTTGCCATTTTTGTACATATCTGATTTTTGTCGGAATAACCGCTATTTTTGCCATTTTTTCCGATATCTGATTCTTGTCGGAAAAATTCGTTATTTTGCCATTTTTGTACATATCTGATTTTCGTCAAAAAATCCGTTATTTTGCAATTTTTGGACATATCTGATTCTTGTCGGAAAAATCCGTTATTTTGTCATTTTTGTACATATCTGATTTTCGTCGAAAAATCCGTTATTTTGCCCTTATTGGACATATCTGATTGTTGTCGAAAAAATCCGTTTTTTTGTGATTTTTGAACGTATCTGATTTTCGTTGAAAAATCCGTTATTATGTAATTTTTGGATATATTTTTGATTTTTTGTCGGAATAATCGCTATTTTTGCCATTTTTGCACATATCTGATTCCTGTCGGAAAAATCCGTTATTTTGTCATTTTTGTACATATCTGATTTTTGTCGGAATAACCGCTATTTTTGCCATATTTTCCCATATCTGATACTTGTCGAAAAAATACGTTATTTTGTCATTTTTGTACATATCTGATTTTCGGCGAAAAATCCGTTATTTTGCAATTTTTGGACATATCTGATTTTTGTCGGAATAACCGCTATTTTTGCCATTTTTTCCCATATCTGATTCTTGTCGGAAAAATCCGTTACTTTGTCGTTTGTGTACATATCTGATTTTTGTCGGAATAACCGCTATTTTTGCCATTTTTTTCCCATATCTGATTCTTGTTGGAAAAAATACGTTAATTTGTCATTTTTGTACATATCTGATTTTCGGCGAAAAATTCGTTATTTTTGCCATTTTTTCCCATATCTGATTCTCGTCGGAAAAATCCGTTATTTTGTCATTTTTGTACATATCTGATTTTCGTCGAAAAATTCGTTATTTTGTCATTTTTGGACATATCTGATTTTTGTCGGAATAACCGCTATTTTTGCCATTTTTTCCCATATCTGATTCTTGTCGGAAAAATCCGTTATTTTGTCATTTTTGGACATATCTGATTTTTGTCGAAATTATTTTGTCATTTTTTTACATATCTGATTTTCGTCAAAAAATCCGTTATTTTGTCATTTTTGTACATATCTGATTTTCGTCGAAAAATTCGTTATTTTGTCATTTTTGGACATATCTGATTTTTGTCGGAATAACCGCTATTTTTGCCGTTTTTTCCCATATCTGATTGTTGTCGAAAAAAATCCGTTGTTTTGTGATTTTTGAACGTAGCTATATTTTTCATTTTTTTCCGTTATTTTCTCATTTTTGTACATATCTGATTTTCGGCGAAAAATCCGTTATTTTGCAATTTTTGGACATATCTGATTTTTGTCGGAATAACCGCTATTTTTGCCATTTTTTCCCATATCTGATTTTTGTCGGAATAACCGCTATTTTTGCCATTTTTTCCGATATCTGATTCTTGTCGGAAAAATACGTTATTTTGCCATTTTTGTACATATCTGATTTTCGTCAAAAAATCCGTTATTTTGCAATTTTTGGACATATCTGATTCTTGTCGGAAAAATCCGTTATTTTGTCATTTTTGTACATATCTGATTTTCGTCGAAAAATCCGTTATTTTGCAATTTTTGGACATATCTGATTTTTGTCGGAATAACCGCTATTTTTGCCATTTTTTCCCATATCTGATTCTTGTCGGAAAAATCCGTTACTTTGTCGTTTGTGTACATATCTGATTTTTGTCGGAATAACCGCTATTTTTGCCATTTTTTCCCATATCTGATTCTTGTTGGAAAAATACGTTATTTTGTCATTTTTGTACATATCTGATTTTCGGCGAAAAATTCGTTATTTTTGCCATTTTTTCCCATATCTGATTCTCGTCGGAAAAATCCGTTATTTTGTCATTTTTGTACATATCTGATTTTCGTCGAAAAATCCGTTATTTTGCCATTATTGGACATATCTGATTGTTGTCGAAAAAAATCCGTTATTTTGTGATTTTTGTCGGAATGGCCGCTATTTTTGCCATTTTTGCACATATCTGATTTTCGTCGAAAAATTCGTTATTTTGTCATTTTTGGACATATCTGATTTTTGTCGGAATAACCGCTATTTTTGCCATTTTTTCCCATATCTGATTCTTGTCGAAAAAATCCGTTATTTTGTCATTTTTGGACATATCTGATTTTTGTCGAAATTATTTTGTCATTTTTTTACATATCTGATTTTCGTCAAAAAATCCGTTATTTTGTCATTTTGGTACATATCTGATTTTTGTCGGAATAACCGCTATTTTTTGCCATTTTTCCCCATATCTGATTCTTTTCGAAAAAATCCGTTATTTTGTCATTTTTGGACATATCTGATTTTTGTCGAAAAATCCGTTATATTGTCATTTTTGGACATATCTGATTTTCGTCGAAAAATTCGTTACTTTGCCATTTTTCACAAATCTGATTTTCGTCGAAAAATCCGTTATTTTGTTATTTTTGGACATATCTGATTTTCGTCGAAAAATCCGTTATTATGTAATTTTTTGATATATTTTTGATGTTTGTCGGAATAACCGCTATTTTTGCCATTTTTTCCCATATCTGATTCTTGTCGGAAAAATACGTTATTTTGTCATTTTTGTACATATCTGATTTTCGGCGAAAAATCCGTTATTTTGTCATTTTTGTACATATCTGATTTTTGTCGGAATAACCGCTATTTTTGCCATTTTTTCCCATATCTGATTCTCGTCGGAAAAATCCATTATTTTGTCATTTTTGTACATATTTGATTTTTTGTCGGAATAACCGCTATTTTTGCCATTTTTTCCCATATCTGATTCTTGTCGGAAAAATACATTATTTTGTCATTTTTGTACATATCTGATTTTCGGCGAGAAATCCGTTATTTTGTCATTTTTGTACATATCTGATTTTTGTCGGAATAACCGCTATTTTTGCCATTTTTTTCCCATATCTGTTTCTCGTCAGAAAAATCCGTTATTTTGTGATTTTTGTACATATCTGATTTTCGTCGAAAATTCCGTTATTATGTAATTTTTGGATATATTTTTGATTTTTGTCGGAATAACCGCTATTTTTGCCATTTTTTCCCATATCTGATTCTCGTCGGAAAAATCCATTATTTTGTCATTTTTGTACATATCTGATTTTTGTCGGAATAACCGCTATTTTTGCCGTTTTTTCCCATATCTGATTGTTGTCGAAAAAATCCGTTGTTTTGTGATTTTTGAACGTTGCTATATTTTTCATTTTTTCCGTTATTTTCTCATTTTTGTACATATCTGATTTTCGGCGAAAAATCCGTTATTTTGCAATTTTTGGACATATCTGATTTTTGTCGGAATAACCGCTATTTTTGCCATTTTTTCCCATATCTGATTTTTTGTTGGAATAACCGCTATTTTTGCCATTTTTTTCGATATCTGATTCTTGTCGGAAAAATACGTTATTTTGCCATTTTTGTACATATCTGATTTTCGTCAAAAAATCCGTTATTTTGCAATTTTTGGACATATCTGATTCTTGTCGGAAAAATCCGTTATTTTGTCATTTTTGTACATATCTGATTTTCGTCGAAAAATCCGTTATTTTGCCCTTATTGGACATATCTGATTGTTGTCGAAAAAAATCCGTTTTTTGTGATTTTTGAACGTATCTGATTTTCGTTGAAAAATCCGTTATTATGTAATTTTTGGATATATTTTTGATTTTTGTCAGAATAATCGCTATTTTTGCCATTTTTGCACATATCTGATTCTTGTCGGAAAAATCCGTTATTTTGTCATTTTTGGACATATCTGATTTTTGTCGGAATAACCGCTATTTTTGCCATATTTTCCCATATCTGATACTTGTCGAAAAAATACGTTATTTTGTCATTTTTGTACATATCTGATTTTCGGCGAAAAATCCGTTATTTTGCCATTATTGGACATATCTGATTGTTGTCGAAAAAATCCGTTATTTTGTGATTTTTGTCGGAATGGCCGCTATTTTTGCCATTTTTGCACATATCTGATTTTCGTCGAAAAATTCGTTATTTTGTCATTTTTGGACATATCTGATTTTTGTCGGAATAACCGCTATTTTTGCCATTTTTTCCCATATCTGATTCTTGTCGGAAAAATCCGTTATTTTGTCATTTTTGGACATATCTGATTTTTGTCGAAATTATTTTGTCATTTTTTTACATATCTGATTTTCGTCAAAAAAATCCGTTATTTTGTCATTTTGGTACATATCTGATTTTTTGTCGGAATAACCGCTATTTTTGTCATTTTTCCCCATATCTGATTCTTTTCGAAAAAAATCCGTTATTTTGTCATTTTTGGACATATCTGATTTTTGTCGAAAAATCCGTTATTTTGTTATTTTTGGACATATCTGATTTTCGTCGAAAAATCCGTTATTATGTAATTTTTTGATATATTTTTGATGTTTGTCGGAATAACCGCTATTTTTGCCATTTTTTCCCATATCTGATTCTTGTCGGAAAAATACGTTATTTTGTCATTTTTGTACATATCTGATTTTCGGCGAAAAATCCGTTATTTTGTCATTTTTGTACATATCTGATTTTTGTCGGAATAACCGCTATTTTTGCCATTTTTTCCCATATCTGATTCTCGTCGGAAAAATCCATTATTTTGTCATTTTTGTACATATTTGATTTTTGTCGGAATAACCGCTATTTTTGCCATTTTTTCCCATATCTGATTCTTGCCGGAAAAATACATTATTTTGTCATTTTTGTACATATCTGATTTTCGGCGAGAAATCCGTTATTTTGTCATTTTTGTACATATCTGATTTTTGTCGGAATAACCGCTATTTTTGCCATTTTTTCCCATATCTGTTTCTCGTCAGAAAAATCCGTTATTTTGTGATTTTTGTACATATCTGATTTTCGTCGAAAATTCCATTATTATGTAATTTTTGGATATATTTTTGATTTTTGTCGGAATAACCGCTATTTTTGCCATTTTTTCCCATATCTGATTCTCGTCGGAAAAATCCATTATTTTGTCATTTTTGTACATATCTGATTTTTGTCGGAATAACCGCTATTTTTGCCGTTTTTTCCCATATCTGATTGTTGTCGAAAAAAATCCGTTGTTTTGTGATTTTTGAACGTAGCTATATTTTTCATTTTTTCCGTTATTTTCTCATTTTTGTACATATCTGATTTTCGGCGAAAAATCCGTTATTTTGCAATTTTTGGACATATCTGATTTTTGTCGGAATAACCGCTATTTTTGCCATTTTTTCCCATATCTGATTTTTTGTCGGAATAACCGCTATTTTTGCCATTTTTTCCGATATCTGATTCTTGTCGGAAAAATACGTTATTTTGCCATTTTTGTACATATCTGATTTTCGTCAAAAAAATCCGTTATTTTGCAATTTTTGGACATATCTGATTCTTGTCGGAAAAATCCGTTATTTTGTCATTTTTGTACATATCTGATTTTCGTCGAAAAATCCGTTATTTTGCCCTTATTGGACATATCTGATTGTTGTCGAAAAAATCCGTTTTTTTGTGATTTTTGAACGTATCTGATTTTCGTTGAAAAATCCGTTATTATGTAATTTTTGGATATATTTTTGATTTTTGTCAGAATAATCGCTATTTTTGCCATTTTTGCACATATCTGATTCTTGTCGGAAAAATCCGTTATTTTGTCATTTTTGGACATATCTGATTTTTGTCGGAATAACCGCTATTTTTGCCATATTTTCCCATATCTGATACTTGTCGAAAAAATACGTTATTTTGTCATTTTTGTACATATCTGATTTTCGGCGAAAAATCCGTTATTTTGCAATTTTTGGACATATCTGATTTTTGTCGGAATAACCGCTATTTTTGCCATTTTTTCCCATATCTGATTCTTGTCGGAAAAATCCGTTACTTTGTCGTTTGTGTACATATCTGATTTTTGTCGGAATAACCGCTATTTTTGCCATTTTTTCCCATATCTGATTCTTGTTGGAAAAATACGTTATTTTGTCATTTTTGTACATATCTGATTTTCGGCGAAAAATTCGTTATTTTTGCCATTTTTTCCCATATCTGATTCTCGTCGGAAAAATCCGTTATTTTGTCATTTTTGTACATATCTGATTTTCGTCGAAAAATCCGTTATTTTGCCATTATTGGACATATCTGATTGTTGTCGAAAAAATCCGTTATTTTGTGATTTTTGTCGGAATGGCCGCTATTTTTGCCATTTTTGCACATATCTGATTTTCGTCGAAAAATTCGTTATTTTGTCATTTTTGGACATATCTGATTTTTGTCGGAATAACCGCTATTTTTGCCATTTTTTCCCATATCTGATTCTTGTCGGAAAAATCCGTTATTTTGTCATTTTTGGACATATCTGATTTTTGTCGAAATTATTTTGTCATTTTTTTACATATCTGATTTTCGTCAAAAAAATCCGTTATTTTGTCATTTTGGTACATATCTGATTTTTGTCGGAATAACCGCTATTTTTGCCATTTTTCCCCATATCTGATTCTTTTCGAAAAAATCCCGTTATTTTGTCATTTTTGGACATATCTGATTCTTGTCGAAAAATCCGTTATATTGTCATTTTTGGACATATCTGATTTTCGTCGAAAAATTCGTTACTTTGCCATTTTTCACAAATCTGATTTTCGTCGAAAAATCCGTTATTTTGTTATTTTTGGACATATCTGATTTTCGTCGAAAAATCCGTTATTATGTAATTTTTTGATATATTTTTGATGTTTGTCGGAATAACCACTATTTTTGCCATTTTTTCCCATATCTGATTCTTGTCGGAAAAATACGTTATTTTGTCATTTTTGTACATATCTGATTTTCGGCGAAAAATCCGTTATTTTGTCATTTTTGTACATATCTGATTTTTGTCGGAATAACCGCTATTTTTGCCATTTTTTCCCATATCTGATTCTCGTCGGAAAAATCCATTATTTTGTCATTTTTGTACATATTTGATTTTTGTCGGAATAACCGCTATTTTTGCCATTTTTTCCCATATCTGATTCTTGTCGGAAAAATACGTTATTTTGTCATTTTTGTACATATCTGAATTTCGTCGAGAAATCCGTTATATTGTCATTTTTGTACTTATCTGATTTTTGTCGGAATAACCGCTATTTTTGCCATTTTTCCCCATATCTGATTCTTTTCGAAAAAAATCCGTTATTTTGTCATTTTTGGACATATCTGATTTTTGTCGAAAAATCCGTTATATTGTCATTTTTGGACATATCTGATTTTCGTCGAAAAATTCGTTATTTTGCCATTTTTCACAAATCTGATTTTCGTCGAAAAATCCATTATTTTGTTATTTTTGGACATATCTGATTTTCGTCGAAAAAATCCGTTATTATGTAATTTTTTTATATTTTTGATGTTTGTCGGAATAACCGCTATTTTTGCCATTTTTTCCCATATCTGATTCTTGTCGGAAAAATCCGTTATTTTGTCGTTTTTGTACATATCTGATTTTTGTCGGAATAACCGCTATTTTTTGCCATTTTTTCCCCATATCTGATTCTTGTCGGAAAAATCCGTTATTTTGTCGTTTTTGTACATATCTGATTTTCGGCGAAAAATCCGTTATTTTGTCATTTTTGTACATATCTGATTTTTGTCGGAATAACCGCTATTTTTGCCATTTTTTCCCATATCTGATTCTCGTCGGAAAAATCCATTATTTTGTCATTTTTGTACATATCTGATTTTTGTCGGAATAACCGCTATTTTTGCCATTTTTTCCCATATCTGATTCTTGTCGGAAAAATACGTTATTTTGTCATTTTTGTACATATCTGAATTTCGTCGAGAAATCCGTTATATTGTCATTTTTGTACATATCTGATTTTTGTCGGAATAACCGCTATTTTTGCCATTTTTCCCCATATCTGATTCTTTTCGAAAAAAATCCGTTATTTTGTCATTTTTGGACATATCTGATTTTTGTCGAAAAATCCGTTATATTGTCATTTTTGGACATATCTGATTTTCGTCGAAAAATTCGTTATTTTGCCATTTTTCACAAATCTGATTTTCGTCGAAAAATCCATTATTTTGTTATTTTTGGACATATCTGATTTTCGTCGAAAAATCCGCTATAATGTAATTTTTTTATATATTTTTGATGTTTGTCGGAATAACCGCTATTTTTGCCATTTTTTCCCATATCTGATTCTTGTCGGAAAAATCCGTTATTTTGTCGTTTTTGTACATATCTGATTTTTGTCGGAATAACCGCTATTTTTGCCATTTTTTCCCATATCTGATTCTTGTCGGAAAAATCCATTATTTTGTCATTTTTGTACATATCTGATTTTTGTCGGAATAACCGCTATTTTTGCCATTTTTTCCCATATCTAATTGTTGTCGAAAAAATCCGTTGTTTTGTGATTTGTGAACGTAGCTATATTTTTTATTTTTGTCCGAATAACCGCTATTTTTGCCATTTTTGCACATATCTGATTCTTGTCGGAAAAATACGTTATTTTGTCATTTTTGTACATATCTGAATTTCGTCGAGAAATCCGTTATATTGTCATTTTTGTACATATCTGATTTTTGTCGGAATAACCGCTATTTTTGCCATTTTTTCCCCATATCTGATTCTTTTCGAAAAAATCCGTTATTTTGTCATTTTTGGACATATCTGATTTTTGTCGAAAAATCCGTTATATTGTCATTTTTGGACATATCTGATTTTCGTCGAAAAATTCGTTATTTTGCCATTTTTCACAAATCTGATTTTCGTCGAAAAATCCATTATTTTGTTATTTTTGGACATATCTGATTTTCGTCGAAAAATCCGTTATTATGTAATTTTTTTATATATTTTTGATGTTTGTCGGAATAACCGCTATTTTTGCCATTTTTTCCCATATCTGATTCTTGTCGGAAAAATCCGTTATTTTGTCGTTTTTGTACATATCTGATTTTTGTCGGAATAACCGCTATTTTTGCCATTTTTTCCCATATCTGATTCTTGTCGGAAAAATCCATTATTTTGTCATTTTTGTACATATCTGATTTTTGTCGGAATAACCGCTATTTTTGCCATTTTTTCCCATATCTGATTGTTGTCGAAAAAATCCGTTGTTTTGTGATTTGTGAACGTAGCTATATTTTTTATTTTTGTCCGAATAACCGCTATTTTTGCCATTTTTGCACATATCTGATTCTTGTCGGAAAAATCCGTTATTTTGTCGTTTTTGTACAAATCTGATTTTTGTCGGAATAACCGCTATTTTTGCCATTTTTTTCCCATATCTGATTCTTGTCGGAAAAATCCGTTATTTTGTCGTTTTTATACAAATCTGATTTTTGTCGGAATAACCGCTATTTTTGCCATTTTTTCCCATATCTGATTCTTCCGAATATCTGAATCCGTTGTTTTGTGATTTGTGAACGTAGCTATATTTTTTATTTTTTGTCCGAATAACCGCTATTTTTGCCATTTTTGCACATATCTGATTCTTGTCGGAAAAATCCGTTATTTTGTCGTTTTTGTACAAATCTGATTTTTGTCGGAATAACCGCTATTTTTGCCATTTTTTCCCATATCTGATTTTTGTCGGAATAACCGCTATTTTTGCCATTTTTTCCTATATCTGATTCTTGTCGGAAAAATACATTATTTTGTCATTTTTGTACATATCTAATTTTCGGCGAGAAATCCGTTATTTTGTCATTTTCGTACATATCTGATTTTTGTCGGAATAACCGCTATTTTTGCCATTTTTTCCCATATCTGATTCTCGTCGGAAAAATCCATTATTTTGTCATTTTTGTACATATCTGATTTTTGTCGGAATAACCGCTATTTTTGCCGTTTTTTCCCATATCTGATTCTTGTCGGAAAAATACGTTATTTTGCCTATTTTGTACATATCTGATTTTCGTCAAAAAATCCGTTATTTTGCAATTTTTGGACATATCTGATTTTTGTCGGAATAACCGCTATTTTTGCCATTTTTTCGCATATCTGATTTTTGTCGGAATAACCGCTATTTTTGTCATTTTTTCCCCATATCTGATTCTTGTCGGAAAAATACGTTATTTTGCCATTTTTGTACATATCTGATTTTCGTCAAAAAATCCGTTATTTTGCAATTTTTGGACATATCTGATTCTTGTCGGAAAAATCCGTTATTTTGTCATTTTTGTACATATCTGATTTTCGTCGAAAAATCCGTTATTTTGCCCTTATTGGACATATCTGATTGTTGTCGAAAAAATCCGTTTTTTTGTGATTTTTGAACGTATCTGATTTTCGTTGAAAAATCCGTTATAATGTAATTTTTGGATATATTTTTGATTTTTGTCAGAATAATCGCTATTTTTGCCATTTTTGCACATATCTGATTTTCGTCGAAAAATTCGTTATTTTGTCATTTTTGTACATATCTGATTTTTGTCGGAATAACCGCTATTTTTGCCATTTTTTCCCATATCTGATTCTTGTCGAAAAAATACGTTATTTTGTCATTTTTGTACATATCTGATTTTTCGGCGAAAAATCCGTTATTTTCCAATTTTTGGACATATCTGATTTTTGTCGGAATAACCGCTATTTTTGCCATTTTTTTCCCATATCTGATTCTTGTCGGAAAAATCCGTTACTTTGTCGTTTGTGTACATATCTGATTTTTTGTCGGAATAACCGCTATTTTTGCCATTTTTTCCCATATCTGATTCTTGTTGGAAAAATACGTTATTTTGTCATTTTTGTACATATCTGATTTTCGGCGAAAAATTCGTTATTTTGTCATTTTGTACATATCTGATTTTCGTCGAAAAATCCGTTATTTTGCCATTATTGGACATATCTGATTCTTGTCGGAAAAATCCGTTATTTTGTCATTTTTGTACATATCAGATTTTTGTCGGAATAACCGCTATTTTTGCCATTTTTTCCCATATCTGATTCTTGTCGGAAAAATCCGTTATTTTGTCATTTTTGGACGTATCTGATTTTTGTCGAAAAATCCGTTATATTGTAATTTTTGGACATATCTGATTTTCGTCGAAAAATTCGTTATTTTGCCATTTCTCACAAATCTGATTTTCGTCGAAAAATCCGTTATTTTGTTATTTTTGGACATATCTGATTTTCGTCGCAAAATCCGTTATTATGTAAGTTTTGGATATATTTTTGGTGTTTGTCGGAATAACCGCTATTTTTGCCATTTTTGCACATATTTGATTTTCGTCGAAAAATTCGTTATTTTCTCATTTTTGGACATATCTGATTTTTGTCGGAATAACCGCTATTTTTGCCATTTTTGGCCATATCTGATTCTTGTCGGAAAAATACGTTATTTTGTCGTTTTTATACAAATCTGATTTTTTGTCGGAATAACCGCTATTTTTGCCATTTTTTCCCATATCTGATTCTCGTCGGAAAAATCCGTTATTTTGTCAATTTTGTACATATCTGATTTTCGTCGAAAAATTCGTTATTTTGCCATTTTTCACAGATCTGATTTTCGTCGAAAAATCCGTTATTTTGTTATTTTTGGAAATATCTGATTTTCGTTGAAAAATCCGTTATTATGTAATTTTTGGATATATTTTTTATTTTGTCGGAATAACCGCTATTTTTGCACATATCTGATTTTCGTCGAAAAATTCGTTATTTTGTCATTTTTGGACATATCTGATTTTTTGTCGGAATAACCGCTATTTTTGCCATTTTTTCCCATATCTGATTCTTGTCGGAAAAATCCATTATTTTGTCATTTTTGTACATATCTGATTTTTGTCGGAATAACCGCTATTTTTGCCATTTTTTCCCATATCTGATTGTTGTCGAAAAAATCCGTTGTTTTGTGATTTGTGAACGTAGCTATATTTTTTATTTTTTGTCCGAATAACCGCTATTTTTGCCATTTTTGCACATATCTGATTCTTGTCGGAAAAATCCGTTATTTTGTCGTTTTTGTACAAATCTGATTTTTGTCGGAATAACCGCTATTTTTGCCATTTTTTCCCATATCTGATTCTTGTCGGAAAAATCCGTTATTTTGTCGTTTTTATACAAATCTGATTTTTGTCGGAATAACCGCTATTTTTGCCATTTTTTCCCCATATCTGATTCTTCCGAATATCTGAATCCGTTGTTTTGTGATTTGTGAACGTAGCTATATTTTTTATTTTTGTCCGAATAACCGCTATTTTTGCCATTTTTGCACATATCTGATTCTTGTCGGAAAAATCCGTTATTTTGTCGTTTTTGTACAAATCTGATTTTTGTCGGAATAACCGCTATTTTTGCCATTTTTTTCCCATATCTGATTCTTGTCGGAAAAATCCGTTATTTTGTCGTTTTTATACAAATCTGATTTTTGTCGGAATAACCGCTATTTTTGCCATTTTTTCCTATATCTGATTCTTGTCGGAAAAATACATTATTTTGTCATTTTTGTACATATCTGATTTTCGTCGAAAAATCCGTTATTATGTAATTTTTGGATATATTTTTGATTTTTGTCGGAATAACCGCTATTCTTGCCATTTTTTCCCATATCTGATTCTCGTCGGAAAAATCCATTATTTTGTCATTTTTGTACATATCTGATTTTTTGTCGGAATAACCGCTATTTTTGCCGTTTTTTCCCATATCTGATTCTTGTCGGAAAAATACGTTATTTTGCCATTTTTGTACATATCTGATTTTCGTCAAAAAATCCGTTATTTTGCAATTTTTGGACATATCTGATTTTTGTCGGAATAACCGCTATTTTTGCCATTTTTTCCCATATCTGATTTTTGTCGGAATAACCGCTATTTTTGCCATTTTTTCCCATATCTGATTCTTGTCGGAAAAATACGTTATTTTGCCATTTTTGTACATATCTGATTTTCGTCAAAAAATCCGTTATTTTGCAATTTTTGGACATATCTGATTCTTGTCGGAAAAATCCGTTATTTTGTCATTTTTGTACATATCTGATTTTCGTCGAAAAATCCGTTATTTTGCCCTTATTGGACATATCTGATTGTTGTCGAAAAAATCCGTTTTTTTGTGATTTTTGAACGTATCTGATTTTTGTTGAAAAATCCGTTATAATGTAATTTTTGGATATATTTTTGATTTTTGTCAGAATAATCGCTATTTTTGCCATTTTTGCACATATCTGATTTTCGTCGAAAAATTCGTTATTTTGTCATTTTTGGACATATCTGATTTTTGTCGGAATAACCGCTATTTTTGCCATTTTTTTCCCATATCTGATTCTTGTCGGAAAAATCCGTTATTTTGTCATTTTTGTACATATCTGATTTTTGTCGGAATAACCGCTATTTTTGCCGTTTTTTCCCATATCTGATTCTTGTCGGAAAAATACGTTATTTTGCCTATTTTGTACATATCTGATTTTCGTCAAAAAATCCGTTATTTTGCAATTTTTGGACATATCTGATTTTTTGTCGGAATAACCGCTATTTTTGCCATTTTTTCTCATATCTGATTTTTGTCGGAATAACCGCTATTTTTGTCATTTTTTCCCATATCTGATTCTTGTCGGAAAAATACGTTATTTTGCCATTTTTGTACATATCTGATTTTCGTCAAAAAATCCGTTATTTTGCAATTTTTGGACATATCTGATTCTTGTCGGAAAAATCCGTTATTTTGTCATTTTTGTACATATCTGATTTTCGTCGAAAAATCCGTTATTTTGCCCTTATTGGACATATCTGATTGTTGTCGAAAAAATCCGTTTTTTTGTGATTTTTGAACGTATCTGATTTTCGTTGAAAAATCCGTTATAATGAAATTTTTGGATATATTTTTGATTTTTGTCAGAATAATCGCTATTTTTGCCATTTTTGCACATATCTGATTTTCGTCGAAAAATTCGTTATTTTGTCATTTTTGTACATATCTGTTTTTTGTCGGAATAACCGCTATTTTTGCCATTTTTTCCCATATCTGATTCTTGTCGAAAAAATACGTTATTTTGTCATTTTTGTACATATCTGATTTTCGGCGAAAAATCCGTTATTTTCCAATTTTTGGACATATCTGATTTTTTGTCGGAATAACCGCTATTTTTGCCATTTTTTCCCATATCTGATTCTTGTCGGAAAAATCCGTTACTTTGTCGTTTGTGTACATATCTGATTTTTGTCGGAATAACCGCTATTTTTGCCATTTTTTCCCATATCTGATTCTTGTTGGAAAAATACGTTATTTTGTCATTTTTGTACATATCTGATTTTCGGCGAAAAATTCGTTATTTTGTCATTTTGTACATATCTGATTTTCGTCGAAAAATCCGTTATTTTGCCATTATTGGACATATCTGATTCTTGTCGGAAAAATCCGTTATTTTGTCATTTTTGTACATATCAGATTTTTGTCGGAATAACCGCTATTTTTGCCATTTTTTCCCATATCTGATTCTTGTCGGAAAAATCCGTTATTTTGTCATTTTTGGACGTATCTGATTTTTGTCGAAAAATCCGTTATATTGTAATTTTTGGACATATCTGATTTTCGTCGAAAAATTCGTTATTTTGCCATTTCTCACAAATCTGATTTTCGTCGAAAAATCCGTTATTTTGTTATTTTTGGACATATCTGATTTTCGTCGCAAAAATCCGTTATTATGTAAGTTTTGGATATATTTTTGGTGTTTGTCGGAATAACCGCTATTTTTGCCATTTTTGCACATATTTGATTTTCGTCGAAAAATTCGTTATTTTCTCATTTTTGGACATATCTGATTTTTGTCGGAATAACCGCTATTTTTGCCATTTTTGGCCATATCTGATTCTTGTCGGAAAAATACGTTATTTTGTCGTTTTTATACAAATCTGATTTTTGTCGGAATAACCGCTATTTTTGCCATTTTTTCCCATATCTGATTCTCGTCGGAAAAATCCGTTATTTTGTCAATTTTGTACATATCTGATTTTCGTCGAAAAATTCGTTATTTTGCCATTTTTCACAGATCTGATTTTCGTCGAAAAATCCGTTATTTTGTTATTTTTGGAAATATCTGATTTTCGTTGAAAAATCCGTTATTATGTAATTTTTGGATATATTTTTTATTTTGTCGGAATAACCGCTATTTTTGCACATATCTGATTTTCGTCGAAAAATTCGTTATTTTGTCATTTTTGGACATATCTGATTTTTGTCGGAATAACCGCTATTTTTGCCATTTTTTCCCATATCTGATTCTTGTCGGAAAAATCCATTATTTTGTCATTTTTGTACATATCTGATTTTTGTCGGAATAACCGCTATTTTTGCCATTTTTTCCCATATCTGATTGTTGTCGAAAAAATCCGTTGTTTTGTGATTTGTGAACGTAGCTATATTTTTTATTTTTGTCCGAATAACCGCTATTTTTGCCATTTTTGCACATATCTGATTCTTGTCGGAAAAATCCGTTATTTTGTCGTTTTTGTACAAATCTGATTTTTGTCGGAATAACCGCTATTTTTGCCATTTTTTCCCATATCTGATTCTTGTCGGAAAAATCCGTTATTTTGTCGTTTTTATACAAATCTGATTTTTGTCGGAATAACCGCTATTTTTGCCATTTTTTCCCATATCTGATTCTTCCGAATATCTGAATCCGTTGTTTTGTGATTTGTGAACGTAGCTATATTTTTTATTTTTGTCCGAATAACCGCTATTTTTGCCATTTTTGCACATATCTGATTCTTGTCGGAAAAATCCGTTATTTTGTCGTTTTTGTACAAATCTGATTTTTGTCGGAATAACCGCTATTTTTGCCATTTTTTCCCATATCTGATTCTTGTCGGAAAAATCCGTTATTTTGTCGTTTTTATACAAATCTGATTTTTGTCGGAATAACCGCTATTTTTGCCATTTTTTCCTATATCTGATTCTTGTCGGAAAAATACATTATTTTGTCATTTTTGTACATATCTGATTTTCGTCGAAAAATCCGTTATTATGTAATTTTTGGATATATTTTTGATTTTTGTCGAATAACCGCTATTCTTGCCATTTTTTCCCATATCTGATTCTCGTCGGAAAAATCCATTATTTTGTCATTTTTGTACATATCTGATTTTTTGTCGGAATAACCGCTATTTTGCCGTTTTTTCCCATATCTGATTCTTGTCGGAAAAATACGTTATTTTGCCATTTTTGTACATATCTGATTTTCGTCAAAAAATCCGTTATTTTGCAATTTTTGGACATATCTGATTTTTGTCGGAATAACCGCTATTTTTGCCATTTTTTCCCATATCTGATTTTTTGTCGGAATAACCGCTATTTTTGCCATTTTTTTCCCATATCTGATTCTTGTCGGAAAAATACGTTATTTTGCCATTTTTGTACATATCTGATTTTCGTCAAAAAATCCGTTATTTTGCAATTTTTGGACATATCTGATTCTTGTCGGAAAAATCCGTTATTTTGTCATTTTTGTACATATCTGATTTTCGTCGAAAAATCCGTTATTTTGCCCTTATTGGACATATCTGATTGTTGTCGAAAAAATCCGTTTTTTTGTGATTTTTGAACGTATCTGATTTTTGTTGAAAAATCCGTTATAATGTAATTTTTGGATATATTTTTGATTTTTGTCAGAATAATCGCTATTTTTGCCATTTTTTGCACATATCTGATTTTCGTCGAAAAATTCGTTATTTTGTCATTTTTGGACATATCTGATTTTTGTCGGAATAACCGCTATTTTTGCCATTTTTTCCCATATCTGATTCTTGTCGGAAAAATCCGTTATTTTGTCATTTTTGTACATATCTGATTTTTTGTCGGAATAACCGCTATTTTTGCCATTTTTTCCCATATCTGATTCTTGTCGAAAAAATACGTTATTTTGTCATTTTTGTACATATCTGATTTTCGGCGAAAAATTCGTTATTTTGTCATTTTGTACATATCTGATTTTCGTCGAAAAATCCGTTATTTTGCCATTATTGGACATATCTGATTGTTGTCGAAAAAATCCGTTATTTTGTGATTTTTGTACATATCTGATTTTCGTCGAAAAATCCTTTATTATGTAATTTTTTTGGATATATTTTTGATTTTTGTCGGAATAACCGCTATTTTTGCCATTTTTGCACATATCTGATTCTTGTCGGAAAAATCCGTTATTTTGTGATTTTTGTACATATCTGATTTTCGTCGAAAAATCCGTTATTATGTAATTTTTGGATATATTTTTGATTTTTGTCAGAATAACCGCTATTTTTGCCATTTTTTCACATATCTGATTCGTTATTTTGTCATTTTTGGACATATCTGATTTTTGTCGGAATAACCGATTTTGTTGCCATTTTTTCCCATATCTGATTCTTGTCGGAAAAATCCGTTATTTTGTCATTTTTGTACATATCAGATTTTTGTCGGAATAACCGCTATTTTTGCCATTTTTTCCCATATCTGATTCTTGTCGGAAAAATACGTTATTTTGTCATTTTTGTACATATCTGATTTTCGGCGAAAAATCCGTTATTTTGCAATTTTTGGACATATCTGATTTTTGTCGGAATAACCGCTATTTTTGCCATTTTTTCCCATATCTGATTCTTGTCGGAAAAATCCGTTATTTTGTCATTTTTGGACATATCTGATTTTTGTCGAAAAATCCGTTATATTGTAATTTTTGGACATATCTGATTTTCGTCGAAAAATTCGTTATTTTGCCATTTCTCACAAATCTGATTTTCGTCGAAAAATCCGTTATTTTGTTATTTTTGGACATATCTGATTTTCGTCGCAAAATCCGTTATTATGTAAGTTTTGGATATATTTTTGATGTTTGTCGGAATAACCGCTATTTTTGCCATTTTTGCACATATTTGATTTTCGTCGAAAAAATCGTTTTTTTTGTCATTTTTGGACATATCTGATTTTTGTCGGAATAACCGCTATTTTTGCCATTTTTGGCCATATCTGATTCTTGTCGGAAAAATCCGATATTTTGTCGTTTTTTGTACATATCTGATTTTTGTCGGAATAACCGCTATTTTTGCCATTTTTTCCCATATCTGATTCTCGTCGGAAAAATCCGTTATTTTGTCAATTTTGTACATATCTGATTTTCGTCCGAAAAATTCGTTATTTTGCCATTTTTCACAGATCTGATTTTCGTAAAAAAATCCGTTATTTTGTTATTTTTGGAA